>CM056051.1:92609304-92890600 GCA_029574335.1 Rana kukunoris
GTGAGGTCTTGCCAGGGATAGAGGATTTTCTTTTATGGTTAAGGAGGTGCATATTTTGCCTCCTAATGTTTTGCAGTTCCCATTCTAGTCCTCCAACACTTGCTGAATGTAAGCAGTGTGGGGACAGTTGTCTAAAGGTTTGACTATTAATGCCTCAGTTTTTTTGGGTTTTTTTTTTATTGCAGGCGCTTCTTTTACATTCCTTGCAAATACTGCAGGTATTCATTGACAGTTACCCAGTTTTTTGCCGTTGCCATACAGTGCCTTTCGATGCCTTCCAATTTCTTTAATCTCCCATCTGAACTGCATAAACTGGTTGTTCAGTTGGCATTTTTACTGGAACAACAATGGCAGTATCTGCTCTTTATTTAAAATCAAATCATATTTCATATTTTACCCTCTGTGGGATTTTTACCGGTTCCTTTTTACACTCTTAGATGGTTTTTAAGTCAATTTTTTTTTCCTGGCAGCTTTTAACATTATTGCAACTTTTCTGTTTCTGGGAGCTGCTAGTTTAAGAGATTAAACATGAATATATTTGTACAACTGAACTTCCAACAGAAGACAGACTTGAGGCCTTGGCTGAAACAGATGATGACTTTGTGTGTGTGTGTATATATAGTTTTAAGGATGTTTATGCACTTTTTTAATTTGCACTTCAGGGGATGGTAGTTTTTAAACACTTAATGTTTGGCTGGACAGTAAAGGGCTGTAATGTTTTTTTTCTTTTTAAGAATGGGGTAGAGGCTAGAGAGATGAGACCTTTCTCCTGGAGGGGTATGCCCATGCTCTTAGGTTGAGTTTTGTTATAGGAAGAAGCTGACCTATGAAAACTGTTGCTAGCCATTTTGAACTATGTCCATGTGTTTTATTTCTGTCCCCTCCTTTTTGGAAGCTCTGTGCCAAAGATTCCACTGTCTGTAATGTTCCCTCTTTCCAGTACATGCTGAGCTAAATCTGCACTAGCTGCCCTGTGCGGGTATTTTCTGTAAAGCTGTGTGTAAAGTCTCTACCTCATTGTAGTTATGCAAGCAGAAAAATGCACTTATCCTACAGATGTGGTGTTTTCTTTGTTTGTTTTTTTTGTTTTTGTTTTGGCACATAATAAACACTTTGAAGCAGTAAATGACTGGTCTGTTTTTTTTTTTTTTAATATTGCTGTTTACGTGCATTTAAGCCTTAACCTTTTTGCTAACAGGCTCTGTGCCCTTCTCAAATGGCCAGACCATTTTTTTATTTTATTAATTTTTTTTATCCCCTTACAGCTTTCAGTTTTCTGAAAGAGCATGATCTGTAGAAGAAAAATGCAATTTGTTTGTTTGCGCAAATGTTTATCAAAACAATATTTTCGCTAAAAACACTAAGCATTGGTAGATTTTTACAAAATTCCTGCTAAATATAAAAAAAGTGATCATAGTTAAACAAATATTTTGTAAATTTTGAATTGTGCCTTTTTTTTAAAAACGGTGGTAATTGAAAATATGCAAAAATGTATTTAAAAATCTGGAGGTTTGAGATTTTCACTTGCAGGTTTCAGAGTTTGTAAAAGGCTCCCTACCCCCTCCAAAACCATATTCTCTTCCGTTCATGGACGGACACAGCAGTCATTGACCTTAGTGTTATATCACCTTAATTCCAGGAGAACTAGGCAGCACTTCAAGGGTTAACACTTCTGCTGTACAGCTCCTCCCAGGGGGTGTGGTTCCCTGGGTATATAACCCCCACTCTGACTGAATAGACTCCTGTTTTTTTTTTTCTGCCTAGCCTCAGGAGAGACATGGCCTTTCTGGAGTCCCTGTACTCTGGATTTTTTTTTTTCCTGCAATTTCTTTTTTCGCTTTTATTATTTTGTTCCTGCTTTTTGGATCCTAAGATCTACTATCAACTGCCGACTGGGTGACAGGCTGGATCCTCGATCCTTGTAGTCCCCCTTGTTCGGCCATCAAGCGTGTGCCGGCCTTCAGCTCAGCTTTGGGTCGTCCGCGACATGCCCTGTTGCTCCAGGGGTGGTCGGAACTTTCATGTTCTAGGGCACACATATTACCAGTCTCTATGGCTTTGTCAGTGTGTCTGGCCGACTGCCATGCCGTTCGCGGACGTTGGTTCAGTCAGGAATGCCTCCAGCCGCTGGTCGCAGGACGGGTAAGTAGGCCCCTTTCCCCTTAATGGGTGGCGGCTGTTAGGGGGGGGGCCTCCTGAGGGTTTCTGTCACTGCCTGGGCCTGTTCTGTGGGGAGCTGTGTTTAACTGTTGAGGGGGCTGCTGTGTTTTGCTGTGTCACTGTGTTTTATGTTTGGCCGCCATTTTGCCACGGATTGCGGCTTGTATACTCGGCGGCCATTTTCTTGTAGTCCACATGCTGTTACTAGCATACGGCAGCCATTTTGGGAAAAGTTCTTTGGCCTCTTGTGACTGAAAATCGAGGGAGGCGGATCACTGAGGGAACAGCACAGCCAGCCTTCTCAGTTCCTTCCAGCGTTTTCTGCTACAGCTACAACTGGGTCGGGTGGTGAGTTCCCTGGGGGGTCCCCTGCTCTGTACAGCCGAGAGGGAGGCCGGTGGGTGTCTGCCCTGCTGTACTAGGGGGCATATAGCGTGGGGCATCATGGAGTCTGAACTAAAGGATTCCACCCTGACCATGCCAGAGTTAACCCTTAGTGCCCCTGCAGCCTCTGCGTTTCTTGCCAGGATTGAAGCGGCTAGTGGCCAGAAGGGGGGTAGAAAGCACCCCCTCCAAGCACCAGCTTCTGAGGATGTCCCTGACGCAGAACCAGACCGTGCTACTGCCTCTAGTTCTGTCATGTCAAATGATGCAGGCTTGGCCCATGCGGACATTGAGGATGACGGTTTCAAAGCCGACACATGATAAAGCGTTTGTTGGAGCCCTTATCACTGCGGTGCAGGATACTCAAAACCTTGAATTGGCTGAGCAATCGGATGTGCCGGTCCCTTTTGGGTTCCGCAAGCCACCCTACGCCGCAAGAGTGTTTCCTTGTGTTCCATATCTGGACAATATTTTGTACAAGAAATGGGATACACCGCAAAAAGCCTTTGTTCCAAAATGCTTTGCGGTCCGTTATCCCTTTGAGGAGAACTTTTAAAAGTGGGTCTCTCCTCCCTCAGTGGACCCTCTGGTGTCTAGACTGAGTAAAGCCACCACGTTGCCTGTGGAAGGGGCTCCCGCATTTACGGACCCCGTAGATAGGAGGGCTGAGGCTGTGTCCCGCTCCATCGTCGCAGTAGTGGGTTCGGCTGTGAGACCGGTTTTGACCGGGGCTCTGGTGTCGCAGACTCACACTGAACGGGCAAAGGTCTTGCTGCAAGAGCTTGAGACACAGAATGTTTCTGAGACCTGTCTGGACCTGGCCGACCAGTTGGTACAGGGCCTTAAATTTGGCTGTGGATATGCTCCCCTTGCTTTCTAGGGCCTCCGCTTACACGGTGGTACTGCAACGCCTACTGTGGCTGAAGTGTTGGTCTGCGGACCAGTCTTCTAAAAAGGCTTTGGTTGATTTACCTTCAGGGTGAACGGCTCTTTAGGGCTTCCCTGGATGATATAAAGGATGCCACAGGTGGAAAGAGTACACTGCTCCTGCAGTCTGGGAAGGGTAAGGAACCTCGCTGTAAGCAAGGCCCCCCCTTTACTGCCCCCCAAGCGTTTTTTTTGTCTGCCAAGCGCGGCAGGAAAATTCTCAAGGTGCAAAAGCGCCCACTACAGGGCAAAAGCGCATCTGGTACCGCAAGCCTGCGGACAAACCGGCTTCCGCATGAAGGTCTCCCCCCGCCCATGTCTCGGGTGGGGGGGCCAACTTTGCGAATTCGGGGCTTGGAGTTCCCTTCTAGCCGACCGTTGGGTTTGTGAGGTAGTTTCCTCAGGGTACAAGATGGAGTTTCTCTCTTGTCCGCCAAACAGATTTTTTCCTTCCAACCTCCAGCTTCCTCCGTTTGTAGGAAGGCTCTGGCAGGGGCTGTCCAGGATCTCCTGGTCAGGGGAGTAATTGTACCAGTTCTTTGGGGGAACGGTTTCAGGGGTTTTACTCCAATCTGTTTGTAGTCCCCAAAGGGGGAAGGGGTTCGTCCAATCTTGGACCTCAAGGCCCTCAATTGTTTTGTCAAAGTGCAAACCTTCAAGATGGAGTCGATTCGCTCGGTGGTGGCAGGGGTATTTCATGGCCTCCCTGGACATTATGGATGCATACCTACATGTCCCCATATGTGCAATGCATCAGGTTTTTGCGATCGGAGAGGACCACTTTCAATTTGTGGCCCTCCCGTTTGGACTGGCCTTGGCTCCAAGGGTCTTCACCAAGGTGCTCGCCCTCATTCTAGCCCTGCTAAGGCAGCGTGGGATCGCTATAGTGGGCTACCTGGACCTCCTGAGAGCTTCCTCAAGCTCAGAGTTGGAGGAGAAAGTGTCCATCACCTGCAAGAATTCGGCTGGCTTCTGAACATGCAGAAATCTGATACCGTCACAGTGGGTGGAATATCTGGGGTTAATTCTGGATTCCTCGGAGGCGAGAGTCTTTCTCTCAAGGGAGAACTTCAGACGCTACAGTCTGCAGTACAGCGGTTGTCGACCAAGAAGTGGTCGTCGCTCTGGTTTTTCATGAGGGTTCTGGGTCTGATGGTGGCCTCATTCGAGGCAGTCCTGTATGCCCAATTCCACACCAGGGTGCTACAGAAAGATTCTGTCACGTTGGGACAAGCTCCCTTTGTCACTGGATTACCAGATTCGGCCGACTGGTCAAGTCCTCCCTGCTGTGGTGGCTGACGTCTCTGGTGCTTCGGACCGGGAAGTCGTTTCTGCCGTGCCATTGGACTGTTGTCACAACGGATGCCAGCCTCTCCGGCTGGGGGGGTGTCTGGAGTACCCAGTCAGCCCAGGGGCGCTGGACTCAAAAGTCGTGCCTCCCAATCAATGTACTGGAGCTCCGTGCCTCCCAATCAATGTACTGGAGCTCCGTGCAATCAAGCTGTGCCTCACCAAGTGGTCCTGGGGTCTGCAGGACCATCCGGTCAGTATCCAGTCCAACGCCACGGCCATGGCATACATCCATCAGGGAGGCACGCGGAGCTCGGCTCCAGCGAAGGTCGCGCACATCCTTCTGTGGGCCGAACAATCTGTTCCAGCTCTGTCGGGCGTGTACATTTCGGGGGTACAGAGTTGGCAAGTTGACTACCTAAGTCGCCAAACTCTAGACCAAGGAGAGGTCACTACACCTGGAGGTGTTTCAGAGTCTGTGCCGAAAGTGGGGCACCCCAGACGTGGACCTTCTGGCGTTCTGTCTCAATCGGAAGGTGCCACAGTTTGTGGTCAGGTCAAGAGACCCGTGGGCGGAGGCGTCAGAGGCATTAGTGGTTCTGTGGGGTAACTATCGTCTAATCTATGCCTTCCCTCCTCTGAAATTTCTTCGCCTGCTGCAGAGTGGAAGCCGAAGGGATCCCAACAATCCTGATCGCCCCAGACTGGCCGCGCCATCCCTAGTACGCGGACCTGGTGTGTCTGGTGGCAGATGTCCCCTGGCGTCTACCCCTAAGGGAAGATCTCCTGTCACAAGGACAGATCTTTCACCCTGCTTTACAGTCTCTGGCTTTAACAGCGTGGCTGTTGAAAGCCAGGTTCTGAGGGACCGTGGCCTATCAGGCCCGGTGATCTTTACCATGCTGCATGCACAGAGGACTACTTCACGTAAGCTCTATCATCGTACGTGGAAGGCCTAAGTCTCTGTGTGAGGAGATAAAGTGGCACCCGCGTACATAAGTGATTTCCTGGATTCTGCTGTACTTGCAGCGTGGAGTGGATCAGACTTTCGCCTTAAGTACGGTTAAGAGTCAGATCTCGGCTCTAGCTGGTTACTTTCAGCGACCCTTGGCGGCGCACACTCTAGTGCGTACGTTTGTACAGGGGGTCCAGCATGTGGCCCCTCTTGTGCGCCCTCCACTGCCTCCATGGGACTTAAATTTGGTCCTCTCGGCGCTTCAAGACGCTCCGTTTGAGGACATTCAGAAGATTCCGCTTTTGACCTGGTCTCAAAAGGTGGTTTTTCTGGTAGCAATTACCTCGGTCAGACGGGTGTCTGAACTGGCAGCCTTGTCCTGCAAGGTTCCATACTTGGTCATCCACAAGGATAAGGTGGTGCTGCGCCCGCAGCCGTCATTTCTACCAAAGGTTGTGTCGGCTTTTCACATTAATGAGGACAATGTTACCGTCCTTATGCGCTCAGCCGAAGAACCAGAAGGAAGCCGCTGTGCATTCCTTGGATGTGGTTCGGGTCCTACGGGTGTACTTGTCTGTTACGGCTCCGTTCCGGCGATCGGATTCACTGTGTTGGTGACTGGTCCTAAAAAAAGGTCTGGCGGTCTCGTCGGCCACCATTTCTAAATGGATCAGACAGATCGTCTTTTAGGCCTATGCCCTAAAGGGGCGGGTGCCTCCCTTTCAGGTTACGGCACATTCGACCAGGGTGATTGGTGTCTCTTGGGCTTTCCGTCATCAAGCCTTTGTTTTACAGGTGTGTATGGTGGCAACCTGGTCATCCATCCACACTTTTTTCTAAGTTTTACAAGGTGGATGTGAGTGCATCTTCGGATGCCTCCTTTGGCCGCAAGATTTTACAGGCGGCAGTTTAAGGTTGGAGTTCCTCCGGTGAGAAACTACGGTTGTCTGTTTAGTTGGGGTGAACCCTGGTGTGCTGTGTTCCCCCCCCCCCCCTGAAAATTTTTGACACTCCCTAAGGTCAATGACTGCTGTCTGTCCATGAACGTAAGAGAAAATAGGATTTTTGTACTCACCGTAAAATCCATTTCTCTGAGTTCATGGACGGACGCAGCACCCACCCCTCCTTTTTGGTTTGTACTGCTTGTTATGAAATAAAGTGTTCAGTCAGAGTGGGGGTTGTATACCTGGGAACCACGCCCCCTGGGAGGAGCTGTACATCAAGTGTTTTTAACACTTGAAGTGCTGTATTTTTCTGCCTAGTTATCCTGGAAGGAAGGTGATATAACCCTAAGGTCGATGACTGCTGTGTCCGTCCATGAATTTAGAAATGGCTTTTATGGCGAGTACAAAAATCCTATTTTCATACATCATGGGACAGTCAAGCTAATCATTACCTGCTGGGTTATGGATAAATGGTACCCAAGCCTTGCAAAGATTTGAGATCGTGCAAGGTTTTGCATGTAATGTGTCCTCCAGGTGCTGGACCCTGCAGAGTGGAAATCCTGGACACTACAGCACTAAGGCATTTCCTGCTGTACAGGTCCAGGGGAGTGGACCCTAAACATGAAAAGGGTACACAGGCCTTGATGGTCCACTTAACAGGAACCCACCATGAAGGGTGAAGATTGGGCTCTTGGTTTCTAAGCTGCCCTGCGCCTGGACTGGTAAGTGAAACCCCCCCTTTTCTCTTTTGTCCATGGACGGACACTGCTTCCTTATACTCTTGTATGCAGGGTTATATTCCGTCAAGAGAGGACTAGGCAGACATGTTAATGGTTAAAACATTTAAACTTTAGCAAAGCTGAACAGCCCTTTTCAGGTGGCAGTCCCTCTGGTCATAACCCCCTCACTGCAGTGAGCAGCTCAGGTTTTTTTTTCTGCCTAGTAAAGGACCTGGCTCCCTTTGGGCCCATGGTCCTACAGAATTTTTTTATTTTTTGATCCTGAGATCTATCAACTGCTGGCTGGGTGACAGGCTGGATAATAGATCCTGGTAGTCTCCCCAGTCTGGCCATCGAGCGTGAGCAAGCCTTAGCCACACGCTGGGCTGGCCATGACATACCCAGTTTTGCTCCAGGGGTGGCCAGTGAACTAATGCTCCGGGGCTCGCATATGACAGGCTACTGCTGTCTGAGTCACAGCGAGACGTGGCCAACGACTACTCCGTACTGCTCGAAGTGGGTCTGTCCAGGAACGCGCCAGTAGTCCTTGCAGGGAAGGGTAAGTACTTTTCTTCCTGTCTTGGCAGGATGGATCAGCTGGATTTTCCTAGGGGGGTCGATTAAGGGGGTCTTTTATCCTCTTTCCTCTCCCTTCCTCTCCATGCATGGGCCTGGTGTACTGGTGTTCTTGTAGCCGTGCTTTGGCGCAGATATGCACAGGCGTCGGTCCCTTTTGGGTCCCACAAGCTGACCTGCACTGCTAAGGTGTTTCCTTTATGTGACTTATTTTGATAAGTTCATAGACAAGGAATGGGAGTGACGGCGGTGCGTTGCCCATTTTTTTTTCAGCAGGCTCTCCTCAAAGTATCTCCCTGGTCGTGGATCCCCCGGTGTCTAGGTAAACAAAGTAACTACTATTCCATTAGAGGAGACGCCTGCATTTAAGGACCCTGCTGATAGGTCTGAGGCATTGGGTCAGTCCATGTTCACCATGCTGGGATCGGGGGGCCAGCTGAGGGACAAAGTGTCCTTGGGTTCGCAGGCCAAACAAGCCTGTGAACAAATGTTTCTACTGCATGAAGTTTTGCTCCCATCCGACCTCCGGGTGGGGGTGGACGTCTTTGTGAGTTTGCAGCTCGGTGGACCTCCCTGCTTTCCGACCAGTGGGTTTGCGAAGTGGTTTCATCGGGTACAAGAGGTTTTCTTGTCCACCAAACAGTCTTTCCCTCAAACCTTCCTCTTCCAGCTCGCCGGGATGCCCTAAGAGGGGCAGTACAGGACTTGCTAAAGTGCGGGGCGATTGTACCTGTGCCGCTGCAGGAAAGGTTTCGGGGTTTCTATTCAAATCTGTGGTCCCGAAGGATAGAGTCCATCCAATCCTCGACCTCCAGGCTCTGAATACCTCTGTAAAGGTTCCGAAGTTCAGGATGGAATTGGTTTGCTCTGTGGTCGCAGCACTCCATCTGGGGGATTTTCTGGCATCCTTGCATGTCTTCGTCGGGCTCCTGTGCTTTGATAGTGGTCTTCCCCCCCCCCCTTCCCACTGCAATTTGTGGCTCTCCCCTTTTGGCCTTGCGTCGGCGCCAAGAGTTCTCACCAAGGTGCTTGCCCCGATTCTGGCTTTGCTAAGATGGCGAGGAATCGCCATCATGGGCTACTTGGACGATCTGCAGCAAGCGCAGAATTGGAGGAGGATGTGGCATTTGCCAGTCAGACCCTCCGAGAATTTGGCTGGGTGCTGAACTTCCAGAAGTCAGCAAGGGTACCGACTCGGCGCTTAAAATATCGGTTTGATTCTAGACTCAAAGGTAAGGATTTTTCTCCCTTTGGAAAAGTTGCAGACATTTCAGACTGCGGTGAAGCTGTTGGCATCCTGCAAATGGTCGCTTTTGCATGCGAGTCTTGGGTCTAATGGTAGCCTCCTTTGTGGCGGTACCATATGCTCCATTCCACACAAGCTTTGCAGAAGGAGATTGTCCAAATAAAACAGAACCCCATTGTCCCTGGATTGTCAAATCCAGGTAAGCCAACAGATCAGGGCTTTCCTGGTCTGGTGGTTGAGCTCTCCGGCTCTTCAGTCCAGAAAGTCGTTCCTTTCCTTTCACTGGACAGTGATCACAATGAATGCCAGCCTGACCGGGTGGGGAGAGTTTGGGTTCAGTCGACACAGGAAGAATCTTACCTTCCAATTAATATTCTGGAACTCTGGCCAATCAGGCAGTGCCTCTCCACATGGTCAGAGGCTACAGGGGCGTCTGATCAGGATCCAGTCGGACAACGCCATGGCGGTGGCATATGTCAACCATCGAGGAACAAGAAGTGTGGCGGCAGCTTCAGAGGTCGCTCACATCTTGCAGTGGGCGTACTGGCTCTATTGGCCGTATATATTCTGGGGTAGACAACTGGCAAGCAGACTACCTCATTTGCCAGATACTGGACCAAGGAGAGTGGTCACTACACCCGTATGTATTTTACCTCCCTTGCTTGAAATGAGGCGAGCCAGATGTGGATCTCCTGGCTTCTGAACTCAATCGAAAGGTGTTGAGGTTTGTGGCCAGGTCAAGAGATCCTTGGGCGGACACGACAGATGTGTTGGTAGCCCCGTGCGGACACTTTTGGCTGATTTATGCCTTTCCTGCTGAAACTGCTTCCTTGTCTGCTTCAGAGCGGAGGCTGAAGGGATCTCGATCCTAATTGCCCCAGATTGGCTTTGGTATGCTGACCTGGTAAGACTATTGGCAGATGCTCCTTGGCAACTGCTGCTGCGAGAAGACCTGTCACAAGGTCCCATTCTTTATCCTGCTTTACAGTCGCTGGTGTGGCTGTTAAAAGCCAGGTGCTGAAAGACTGAAGCCTATCTGATGTGGTAATTTCCACCATGCTGAGGGCACGGAAGTCTTCTCGGAAGATTTACCATTGCATGTGGAAGGCTTACATCTCTGTGCGAAGAGATGGGGTGGCATCCACGTACATATTCAGTTTCTCGGATCCTGCTGTTTTTGTGGCCTGGATCAGCTTACCTTGGGTACCATTTAATGGGCAGATTTCAGCCTTGGCTGTTTTTCTTTCTTTCTTTCTGTTTTCTTTTCTAGTGGTGACTCACTAATGAGCACTTTTTTGTTCAAGGAGTTTGACATGTGGTTCCTGGTTAGACCACCTCCATGGGATTTGAATCTGGTGCTCTTGCCCCTCTGGTTTTTAAGATCCAGTGTTCCCTCGGATCAACAGACTTTTTTTTTTTTTTTTTTCCAAGCACTACATCAGTTAGTGCATCAAGAAGTGATGGTAGGGGGGGAATAAAGTTGGCAGAAAACAGACCCTCTATTGTGGATGTCAGCTTAATCCCCAGATAGCTCAGCTCCTGTACCCATGTATATGTGTGTTGTTTTTGCAGGGCTGACTCTTCTTTTTTTTCCCACACCAATATTCAGAATTTCTGTTTTTCTGGGATTTATTTTAAAGTTCGTTAATTCTCCGTAATTTTTTATTTCTTTAGCAATCTCTGATAGAGTTGTAGTTGGGTTTGTTATTAACATTAAAATGTCATCGGCATATGCTGCTACTTTGTGTTCTTCACCCATTTTTGCTCCTTCTATTCTGGAGTTGTTTCGTAGCGTTGCTAGAAAAGGTTCCAATGCTAATATATATAGCAATGGGAAAAGGGGACAGCCCTGTCTAGTGCCATTAAACATTTGAAAGGGGGCAGAGACTTTACCATTGACCTTCACCATTGCCGTTGGTCTGTTGTATAAATTTTGTACCCAGTGTCTGAATTTTGGCCCTATCCCCAAGTGTTTAAGGGTTTCTGTCATAAAACCCCAGTCCACCCTATCAAACGCTTTCTCGGCGTCGATTGAGAGGAGTAAGACTGGGGGTTTTACTGCCTCATTTTTTTGCATCAATAATATCGTTTTTAGGATATTGTCTCGGCCTTCTCGTCCTGGTACAAATCCGGTTTGGTCTGCATTGATCCAGTCTGGTATTAAGTCTTTGAGTCTTGTGGCAAGAATTTTTGCGTATAGTTTGGTGTCCGTGTTTAGTAACGCGATTGGTCTATAGTTGGCACATATTGTCTTGTCTTTATCGGGTTTTGGTATTAAAGTAACATGTGCCAGCAAAGATTCCGGTCGTATTTCTGTCTCTTGTCCTATTTGGTTATAATAATCACATAGTCTCGGGACCAACAATTTTTGAATTTTTTTGTAATACTTGATAGTAAATCCATCGGGTCCCCGGGCTTTTCCCATTTGGCGTTTCTTTAAGTGCTCTTATAATTTCGTCTTGTGTGATCTCCATTTCTAGAGCTGTCATCCGTTCTTTTTGTAATTTTGGCAAATTCGCGCTGTTTAGATACTCTTGTATTTTCTCTCGTCTCTTTTCTTCCTCTTTATAAAGATTATCCTTGCCTATTGCATAGAGTGTACTGTAGTAGGTGTGAAATGCATCGGCTATTTCGACTGTTTTGTTCACTATTTCGCCTCTTATGTTCTTGATCTTTTCTATAAAGTTTAACGCCTTTTTATGTTTTAACATTTTTTGCAAGATATTTTCCTGGTTTATTCCCTCCTATATAACGCTCCTTTTTCATCCTGAAGAACTTTCCTTGTCTCTTGTTCTAATTGATCTTTCAGGGCCTCTCTTTTAGTCATTAGAGCATACTGGGTTTCAGGTTTCAGATCTTTTTTATGTCTTTGTTCTAATTCGTATATTTCTTTCAGGGTCTTTTTGATATTATTTTCCCTCTTTCTTTTTTTCTTGCGCCTATGGCTATTAATTGTCCCCTTATCACGGCCTTGTGTGCTTCCCATATAGTTGCCTTACTTAAGTCTGGTGTATCATTAGTCCAGAAGTACTTTTCTATTTCTGTTTCAATTATCTTCTCTGTTTCTGGCTCTTCTAAAATGTCTTCGTTTAGTCTCCAGACTCCTTTTCCTCTTGTCTCCCTGTGGGCCATAAGTTTCATTGTCACTGGCGCGTGGTCTGATAATGTGGCTGTTTCTATGTTTGAGTCCACCGCTTGGTCTAACAGACTATGTTCAATCAGGATGTAATCTAGTCTGGAGTACATCTTATGTACCACTGAGTGATAGGAGTAATCTTTTTTACTGGGATGTTGAATCCTCCAAATGTCCACCAGTTGAAATTCAAAAAGTTTTCTTTTTAACCTTCTTGTTTCTTTTGTTTCATTGTTCGTCCTCCTGGATGTGGAATCTAATTTATTATCCATATAGAAATTTAGATCTCCTGCCAATATTAGCTTGCCTTTTTTTACTTCATCTAGTTCTCTTAAGGTTTTTACAAAATAATTTTTAGGGCATTTGTTCGGACAGTATATATTAACCAGAGTATATCTTATGTTCGCGATGGTTCCTATTAGTATCAAAAATCTACCATTTGGGTCAGTTTTTCTTTCTCGTACATCACGGGACACAGAGCAGCATATTCATTACTATACGGGTTATATGAAGTACCTTTAGGTGATGGACACTGGCAATCTCAAACAGGAAGTCCCCTCCCTATATAACCCCCTCCCATAGAGGAAGTACCTCAGTTTTTTCGCCAGTGTCTTAGGTGTTGGTCACGGAATAGCTTTGCCTCCACATCCTTGGGATTAAGGCGGGCTAACCGGATCTGTCCAAGGAGCCTCAGGGCCAAAGTGGACAGTACCCGGGCCCCAAACCGTGGGGTTTTGCCTATAATGCTCCTCTCTAGAGGGCTGGACCCTGGGCCCAGGACTTGGAGTTTTTTTCTAAACCAAAAGATCCTGCTTGCCAGGGTGCTGTATAGGTCCAGGACAGTCGGTTCCTTCCAGGACCCCAGTGCCTGAAGGTCTACTACGCTACCCACGGAGATGGGAGAAGATTGGACCGTTTTGCTATGCAAACGTCCTGCGGCATGGAGCAGGTAAGAGGGGAGCCTGCGGGACTTGGTTCGACAGCAGGCTCTCCAGGGGAGATCTTAAGGGGGGTAGCCTGAGTATGCTCTGCATGGGCACCATGGTCACTATGTCTGATGGACAGGATGGCCTGAAATGTTCCCCCCCCCCCATCACTTGATCCCTCTACCTATCTATGTATGTTTGTTAGCTACCTGGGCCACATCACCCTGAAAGCGCCCGATCTCGGAGGCTAAGCAGGGTCGGGCCTGGTTAGTGCCTGGATGGGAGACCGCCTGGAAGGTTTTCTGTTATTTACCCTATGGAAGAGAAATTTTTCTAAGAAATGGGCGCTCCCAACTGTGGACGCAGCCATCTCATGTGTGAATAAATCATTAACTGGCCCGGGGGAAAACATACAAATGTTTAAGGTCCCGGTCGATAAACGTTTAGAGACACTTTTTCAAGCATCCTTTGCTACGGCAGGAGCAGTGGTACAGCCAGCAGTGGCTGCAATTGGAGTTTGTCAGGCGTTAAAGGACCAGACAAAACAGATGCTTAAAGACATCCCTGCCCAATAGGCAGAGGAGTTATTGGATATTCCCAGAGCTCTGTGCTTTGCGGTAGAGGCTATAAAAGACTCCATCGAGCAGGCGTCTCGTTTGTCACTATTTTTAGTGCATATGAGAAGGCTCTTATGGTTGAAGAACTGGGCGGCCGAGCCCTATGCAAAAGACTACTGGCAGGTTTTCCCTTCCATGGAAAGATCTGGATAAATACATTCAGACGGTTTCAAGTGGCAAAAGTACCCTTTTACCAGTCAAAAGAAGTTCCGGGGTCCTGCGTTTAAAAGGCAGCTCCCCCCTGTTCCGGGGCCCTCAAATTCCAGGCAGTATCGGGCCTCCTGCGCGATCAAACTTTTAACAATGGATCGCAAGGACAGGCCTCTGGGGGCAGGAGGCCATGGTATCGATCCCTGACAGAGGGGGTCCGATCATCTGTGGCCACAGGCTACAGATTAGAATTTTCTAAAGTTTCCTCCACAAGGAAGGCCTCAATGCGGGCGGCATTGGATCATCTGCTTTACCAGGGCATAATGGTAGAGGTACCAGCCCAAGAACAGGGGCTAGGTTTCTATTCCAATCTGTTTGTCATACCAAAGCCCATCGGCGATGTCGGACCAATTTTGGACCTAAAAGGTTTAAATGCTTACCTAAGGGTTCGATCTTTCCGGATGGAATCCGTTCGGTCAGCAGCCGCCACACTCCAGAAGGACAACTTTCTGGCTTCTATAGACATAAAGGATGGTTACCTTCATGTACCAATCTTTCAGCCACATCAAAGATTTTTTACGCTTCGCAGTGATACAGCGTCACTTCCAATTCGTGGCGCTCCCCTTCGGGCTGGCTACGGCCCCCAGGTATTCACGAAGGTCCTAGCTCCAATTCTAGTCAATCTAAGGATCCAAGGGGTCTCAGTCCTAGCATACCTGGACGACCTCTTAATCATAGATCACTCGCTTCCTTGGCTGGAATGCGCAGTAGCCCTCATGGTTCAGTACCTCGAGAGGTTCGGCTGGGTCCTAAACCGGGGAAAAATCAGCATTTCAACCTACAAAGCAGGTGGAATATCTTGGCATGAGATTAGACACAGAACGGCAAAAGGTGTTCCTGCCCCTGGTAAAGGTCGAGGCTATCAAAAAATTGATTCAGTTGGTTCTAAGCAAAAGAGAACCAACTATTCGCCTATGTATGCGATTACTAGGCAAACTAATGGCCATGTTCGAGGCGGTACCGCACGCTTCCACACTCGCGTCCTACAGACAGCAATTCTAGCAGCTTGGAGCAAGGGAGCAAAGGCCTTGGAGTTTCCTTTGACGCCGTCATTAAAGGTCCGGCAGAGTCTATGCTGGTGGTTAAACCCTCAGAACCTTCTGAAGGGGAGTCTTTCTGCCCAGTGGTCTGGAAGGCTGGAGAGCGGTCTTGAACGGGTTCACTCGCCAAGGAACTTGGGCAGAGGCGGAGAGGCAGCTGCCCATCAATGTCTGGGAGATCAGAGCGGCTCGACTAGCCCTCCTGGCATAGACATCCAGATTACAGGGGTCCTCGGTGAGAATTCATTCAGACAATGCCACAGCGGTGGCATATATGTGAACCACCAAGGGGGAACCAAGAGTCAAGCCACTCAGAGATGAGCTTGGTTTTTCGGTGGGCAGAGGTTTATGTACCCTGCATATCGGCGATATTCATTCCCGGGGTGGACAACCTGCAGGCGGACTTCCTAAGTCGCCAAACCCTGTCGCCGGGGGAGTGGTCTCTGCATCCACAGGTCTTTCAGACAATCTGCCAGAAGTGGGGAGTGCCAGACGTGGACGTCATGGCATCAGGATTCAACAAGAAGCTAGACAGGTTCATGTCTCGAACGAGGGACCCTATGGCCTGCGGAACTGATGCGTTGGTTTGCCCTTGGCATCAATCATAACTTCTATATGCATTTCCCCCACTGCAGTTACTACCCCGCCTGTTGCGCAGGATCATAGCACAGGCCGGTTATCCTGGTAGCCCCAGCTTGGTACCGGAGGGCATGGTACTCACTAGTCCTGAAATTGGCAGCGGGAGACCCTTGGACTCTTCCTCTATGGCCAGACCTACTCTCACAAGGCCCGATCCTCCACCCTGCATTACGGCGTCTAAATTTGACGGCCTGGCGGCTGAATCCCTGATTCTCAGGGGTAGAGGTCTGTCTAGGCAGGTAATCCCTACCCTCATTAAGGCTAGAAAGCCGGCCTCCAGGGTAATTTGTTACAGGGTTTGGAGGGCCTACGTAGGCTGGTGTGAGTCTAAGAGATGGTTTTCCCGCAAGTATACCATTGATAGAGTATTAAGTTTTTTCCAGCTACGAGTGGTTAAAGGCCTGGCATTTAAGCACGATCTAGGGACAGATTTCAGCCTTATCAGTGTGGTTTCAGAGGCCGCTGGCTGCCCACTCGCTGGTTAAGACCTTCATACAGGGAGTCAGACGTGTTAATCCTCCGGTCAAATCACCACTTTGTCCATGGGACTTAAATCTTGTTCTGTCAACTCTACAGAAACAACCCTTTGAGCCGTTGGCTGAGGTACCTTTGGTTTTACTGACTAGAAAGTCGGTATTTCTGATAGCCATAGTTTCGGCCAGGAGAGTATCGGAATTGGCAGCCTTATCTTGTAAGGAACCATATCTCATTTTACATAAGGATAGGGCGGTTTTCCGTCCTCATCCTTCCTTTCTACCAAAGGTTATATCCAGTTTCCACCTGAACCAGGATGTGGTACTTCCATCCTTCTTTCCAAAACCCACATCTAGAAAGGAGGGGTTGCTGCATACGTTGGATATTGTCAGGGCCATAAAGGCCTATCTTAAAGCTACAGAGAAGGTTCGGAAAACAGATGTGGTGTTCGTTTTACCGGAGGGGCCCAAGATGGGTCAGGCAGCTGCTAGATCCACAATTCGCAAGATGGATTAAACAATTAATCATTCAGGCCTGCGGTTTGAAGAGGTTGCCTCCTCCTTTGTCGGTAAAGGCCCATTCTACCAGGGCCATGGGCACCTCCTGGGCAGCACATCATCAGATCTCTATGGCTCAAATATGCAAGGCAGCAACGTGGTCGTCAGTCCACACGTTTACAACATTTTTATCAATTGGACGTAAGAAGGAATGCGGATACAGCCTTTGGGCAGGCAGTACTGCAGGCCGCGATTCAAGCTCCTCAGGATCTGAGGGGGCTCCCTTGATTTAGATTTCAGATTTACATTTCTTGACTAAGTTGGATTTATTATTATTTGAGTATACCTCTAAATTAAATCCTTTTTTGGAAGATGTCTCCCTCCCCTCATTAAAGCACTGCTTTCGGACATCCCGTATAGTAATGAATATGCTGCTCTGTGTCCCGTGATGTACGAGAAAGAAAGAAAGATTTTTAATACAGCTTACCTGTAAAATCTTTTTCTTGGAGTACATCACGGGACACAGAGCTCCCACCCCTCTTTTGGGGAACATTTTTGGGAGGCATACTGCTTGCTACAAAACTGAGGTACTTCCTCTATGGGAGGGGGTTATATAGGGAGGGGACTTCCTGTTTGAGATTGCCAGTGTCCATCACCTGAAGGTACTCCATATAACCCGTATAGTAATGAATATGCTGCTCTGTGTCCCGTGATGTACTCCAAGAAAAAAGATTTTACAGGTAAGCTGTATTAAAAATCTTTCTCTCCTCTATCTTAAAATCCACATTTTTCCCGAAACCAATTGCCACCCCTTTTGCCCCTTTTGTAGGGGTATTACTGTAAAACCAAGTAGGGAATTGCTTTGAGTATAGCCTAATATTACTCTCTAGTGCCAGGTGTGTTTCTTGTAAGAATATTATTTCAGCACCTTTCCTCTCTAGTTCTCGCATTACCATATGTCACTTTTGAGGGGAGTTTAGTCCTCTGACATTATATGTTATAAGATTAATTGAGCCCATTTCTTGTTAATTGCTTCCTCCTTCGCCAAATAGTTAGAACCATTTTCCCTATGCCCTTCCAAGTCGGGGCGAGGCGCGCCCGTGCCCTTTTTGGTGGCAAGGGCATGCTCCGCCCCCCCAGAGGGTCTGCCACAGAAACCAAGTGTTCACTATTTTGTTCTCTCTTTTGAAACAAACCACTCCCCCTCTGCTCCCCTATTCCCAACCCCCCTCCCCCCCCTTACCCACCACCCCCCCCCCCATCTCCCTGCCCTTTCCAAGGATGTTCTAGACCCATGGTCTAGCAGGTGTCTACTCCCTCTCCCTCGCGAATCGAAAACTATAATAAAATGGAATATCTAAGCAGCACCGATAACAGCCAACTTGAAAAACACAATAGGAAATGGGAAAAATGGGAGATATATAAGGGGACGCAAGAATACACAAAGAAAATGTCTGAATAAATATGAATGTAGAAACAAACCACACAAAGGGGAGGGGGGAAGAGGGAAGGGGTTGGGTAGAGGGGAGGGGAGATACAGAGAAGATCAGCTGGAGAGTGGAAAAAGAGGGAATAAACGGGAGGAAGTGGAGAACTAGAAGAGCATATTTTAGTAAAGAATTATAAGTAGAGGAATATTCATAAAAAGTGTATTGATATTTAATATAAAAAAAAAAGAGAAACAAATAAAATAAAAATTAAAAGTAAATAAACAAAATAGAAATTCACAAATGATGCATTACCGAAGTGGAGATAACGGCCCCTCTCTACTTGTGAAAACACGAGTGACTCTCTGGATATGGTAAAGTCTGATGTGAAAAAAAAGAGAAAAAAAAAAAAAAAGTGATTGTAGAGTTTCCTGTATCTGAAAAGGGGAAAAGGGTTTTACTTGAGCATGTTTACAGTTCAAAAACCAAATGGACAACATGCCAATTTTGGACCCAAGATCCCTGAACCAGTATTTACTGATCCAGTCATTTCAGATGCAGTCTGTCCGCTCAGTAGTAGCCTCACTCCAGATGGGAGACTTTCTAGCCTTCATTGATATAAAGGATGTGTATTTACACATACCCATGTTTCAGCCTCATCTGAGGTTTCTGAAATTTTGCAGTAGAGGAGCGTCATTTTTCAGTTTGACTCTACCCTTCAGGCTTGCTATAGCTCCCTGGGTTTTCACAAATGTCCTAGCACCAGTACTGGGTCTTTTAAGGGCCCTAGGAATCTTGGAGCTTGGGATTCTGGACGACCTGCTCAGATCACTCACTACAGGCTCTACAACAGAGCATAACATGTACAGTGCGGTATTTGGAAAGCTTAGGCTGGATCATAAATACCAAATAGTAGACATGTGAAATTCGTTTTTCACGAAAATTCAGAAATTTCGAATTTTCGAATGAAATTTCGAATTTTCGATGGGGCTGATAGTCAGCCCTATATAAAAATACACACGCACTTAGCAGCAATCTAACAGAGTAAGTGATCTTTTAGCTGCTAATTTCCAAGTGTGTATTTGGGCAGCCTTGGTGGTTTACAGCTTAGCAACGCTAAGCTCCCATGCCAAGGTCCGTGGGTTCTAATCCCATGGGGGAGCTGCTACAAAAGTAGGGCCCCCTGGCTAAAAGGGAGGCTTATTTTTGTAAAATAAAAATTACTTCAAACTTTGACTCCATTTAAAAATTAGGGCTATTTTTAAACATTCTATTCTCTGAGAGGGAGGCTTGTTTTTGTAAAAAAAAAAAAACTTTTACTCCATTTAAAAATAAGGGCTATTTTGTAAACGCTATAAATTTTGCGCAAACCAATCAATAAACGCTTATTGCATTTTTTTTTTTTTACCAAAAAATAGGTAGAGTACGTATTGGCCTTAACTCTTGTCGACTGCTAACTTAAGGCTCCATAAGATTGCATTTAATAGCAGTGAAGTAATGAGGTCTTTCAATCCAGAAGATCATGCTAAGGATTTGAAGCATTTGGACTTGGGAGTAGATGCCCTACTCACTCAAAGGAGTCTCGGTCTTCTCTGGAATATAACTTCAGACACATTCACCTTTCAGGTATCTGACTCCAAAAAGCCATTCACCAGACGTGGAGTCCTGTCAACTGTTAATAGCCTTTACGATCCCCTAGGCTTTGTGACTCCAGTTATCGTCCAAGGGAGATCCAAACTTCGCCAGCTTACTGAGAGAGTGACCGATTGGGATGCCCCTCTGCCAGTAGACCTACTGCCTAAATGGGAGTAATGGAGAAACTCCATAAATGTACTGAAAGAACTTAATATCCCGCGCTGCTATTCACCAACTTCAAGAATTCTGAGGAAAGAGATTCACGTCTTTTGCGATGCGTCTACCAAGGCTATAGCGGCTGTGGCCTATCTCAAGATCATAGATCCCTCCGGGAGATCCTATGTCGGCTTTCTACTAGGAAGAGACAAGTTAGCTCCAAAACCTGCTCTCACTATTCCAAGATTAGAATTGTGTGGCGCAACCCTAGCCGTCGAAGTCGCAGAATTCCTGCAAGATGAAAAGGACATATATAAACGTCAGTGGAGATACGCTCCATACCTTGCAGATTGTTTCTGGGACAGATGGAGGAAGGAATACCTCATACTTCTTCAAGGACGTAAAAAGTGGCAAACCCAGAAGCCTAACTTAAAGGAAGGGGACCTGGTCCTGCTAAAAGACCAGCAAGCTCACTGGATTCAGTGGCCAGTTGGACTTATTACAAAGGCCATCACCAGTGATGATGAAAGAGTCCGAAGTGTGGAAGTCAGGGTCGTTAAGGATGGGGCTTCAAAAACCTTCCTGAGACTGGTCACAGAGACAGTCCTAATAATGCCTGCTTCCAAAAATTCTGATTCAGTGTTATGTGAAGGAGCCACTTAAGACCTATAATATAGCTAGCCTATAGACTTGAGAAGGTCAGATAGCATGTTACTGTATGCAATGTTAATAGTATGTTAAAAGAAAACAATGTAGTGTATAGTGGTATCTCACGATACCAGGCGGGGAGTGTGCTGCCACGCCGCTTTACTGTCTAGCAGTTGTTAATACATGTTATGTTACTATATTATTTGGTATGATCCTGACCCCCCCTGCTGTTCTGACCAGTTTGGTTCTTCCCACCTTCCATTTCCTGGTCTGAACCACATGTTGTTTAGTTGCTTAGCAAAGACTGCAGAGAGTGGGAGCTGTGTAACTTTATTGAAAATTTACCTATGAAAAAGCCTCTTTGTTTATATCCTTGTTACCTTGAAGCATTGGAAAACACCTCTGGAATCTTTATTCATTGAGTAAGCTGTCTGTTAAAGTCGTCATTCAACCTGGTGAATATACCCTTCCAGACTGGGCCTACAAGAAGCTCACAGGTACAACCGATTGCTGATACAGAACAGGAAGCATGTGCTGGCGATCCGGTTGGATGTCTGAAGGTGGCAGCGTAGAATGAAAGGTGATAAGTGGCTACCTATATACCCCCGAGTACAGCTCAAGCTCCACCGCTGGTCCCCCATGACTGGTGTCAATATGCATGACCAATAGCCAATGGTGTAGATCGTTTCCCCCTCCTTCTCCTCCTCAGATGCCCAGACAACACACCCTTACATCCAAAACACTGATGCCCTGTACACACGATCGGTTCGTCTGATAAAAACGAACCGATGGATATTTTCTTCAGATATTCGATGAAGCTGACTTTCATCAGTCTTGCCTACACACCATCGGTTAAAAATCCGAACGTGTCCAACACGGTGATGTAAAACACAACGACGTGCTGAGAAAAATGGATGGGGCCCACACACGATCGGTTCGTCCAATGAAAACGGTCCATCGGTCCGTTTCATCCGACGAACCGATCATGTGTACAGGGCATTAGAAGAAAATCTACCCAAACAAATCCGAGAGTGTATTCTTTTTTTTAAATGGTTACTCGAAACATTGAATCCACAGAACAGGCTTGGGAATCTCTACCCTTCTGAAAACCAGGCCCTCTTGAACTTGAAAAAAAGAACCAAAGTTGTCATCAAGCCCACTGACATTTATTTGTACTTGCACACTTAAAGTGAGGTTGGTGGTATCTGCAAGATTGTAGGCCTTTCTTTCATCCTCTTGCAAATGATCTTTTTGCAAATGAACCAGCGCTTTGCTATTTTAGATGAAATAGTTGGCAAATTCAGTGATGAGTTAATAGGATATCTGACCCACTGCACAACCAGATGAGGCTTTGTTCTGTGATATACAATACTCACAGCTCGTCACACGATCGTAGCATCACTGTTTATTCTCTATAGCAAAACCAACGGTCCTCTGAATGTCCACCATGTATCGAGCCTATTATCCAACTTTGCCGACAACCAACCTTTACTTACAGGAGAAATGGGACAGAAACAGATATACAGAACACAGAAGAAGGGTAAGTGCTCTTTCAGGAAGGTAATACCAGCTGCCATCTACTTTCAGACGCTACCATTGTTTGATGTCTAGAAGCCATACTGGCTCTAGGGCAAGGGTAGTAATGTATGTACCTATCTACCTGGAACTGGCTCTGCTTCCAAGACTGGATGACTGACAGCTTCTGATAAAAGGTGCCTTAATAGATTCCTTTTAGCTATTAATATATGTTGTAAGGTTATTTTTACAATATATATTACTCATCCATTCCAGTGCTACAAAAAAATCAAAAGCATTTGATCCGCACTGAATATCAGATGAGAGCTCCAGTAAGGAATATATTTTATTTACTTAACCATATGCCATGATTATTATGGAAGGTCTTTTCTATGAATAATCTTTAATTGGAAAGATCTTTCTATATACAGTAAGGACCCTTTTACACAGGCATTGGAAATTGGCGGTTGGGCCACGTTTTTACCATTTCCCGACTGCCTATCAACGCCATTCAAAATTGTTAAAATTGGGAGCAGATGAACACACTGCAACGTGAGTGTTGACTCTTGTTGCAGTAAGGCAAATATAACGCTGCCTGCAGAGTTCAGCAGGGGTTAATGCTTTGCAACTGCCTCTGTTCACTTCTATTGGAAGAAACCATAAATGCACTGTAAATGCCACTATGGCATTCACAGCACCTTTAAGCACAACTGCAAAGCATCAAATGTTTCTATTTTAACCTTGCCTTCTGCAACTCGAATGCCTGTGCAGCTCAGCCGAAATGCTAATGAACTGTTTAGGTGCTTTAAAATTCAATGCGTATGTGAAAGAGCCCTAACAATCTCATATTTGAAAAGAGGCAATATTTGGTACTAGATGATAATGAAAATAGGCTTACATGTACAGAAAATATGTATGTGTATTCTGTGCAAACTTGATTCTAATTCTAGGTTGGTGGTATCTGCAAGATTGTAGGCCTTTCTTTCATCCTCTTGCAAATGATCTTTTTGCAAATGAACCAGCGCTTTGCTATTTTAGATGAAATAGTTGGCAAATTCAGTGATGAGTTAATAGGATATCTGACCCACTGCACAACCAGATGAGGCTTTGTTCTGTGATATACAATACTCACAGCTCGTCACACGATCGTAGCATCACTGTTTATTCTCTATAGCAAAACCAACGGTCCTCTGAATGTCCACCATGTATCGAGCCTATTATCCAACTTTGCCGACAACCAACCTTTACTTACAGGAGAAATGGGACAGAAACAGATATACAGAACACAGAAGAAGGGTAAGTGCTCTTTCAGGAAGGTAATACCAGCTGCCATCTACTTCCAGACGCTACCATTGTTTGATGTCTAGAAGCCATACTGGCTCTAGGGCAAGGGTAGTAATGTATGTACCTATCTACCTGGAACTGGCTCTGCTTCCAAGACTGGATGACTGACAGCTTCTGATAAAAGGTGCCTTAATAGATTCCTTTTAGCTATTAATATATGTTGTAAGGTTATTTTTACAATATATATTACTCATCCATTCCAGTGCTACAAAAAAATCAAAAGCATTTGATCCGCACTGAATATCAGATGAGAGCTCCAGTAAGGAATATATTTTATTTACTTAACCATATGCCATGATTATTATGGAAGGTCTTTTCTATGAATAATCTTTAATTGGAAAGATCTTTCTATATACAGTAAGGACCCTTTTACACAGGCATTGGAAATTGGCGGTTGGGCCACGTTTTTACCATTTCCCGACTGCCTATCAACGCCATTCAAAATTGTTAAAATTGGGAGCAGATGAACACACTGCAACGTGAGTGTTGACTCTTGTTGCAGTAAGGCAAATATAACGCTGCCTGCAGAGTTCAGCAGGGGTTAATGCTTTGCAACTGCCTCTGTTCACTTCTATTGGAAGAAACCATAAATGCACTGTAAATGCCACTATGGCATTCACAGCACCTTTAAGCACAACTGCAAAGCATCAAATGTTTCTATTTTAACCTTGCCTTCTGCAACTCGAATGCCTGTGCAGCTCAGCCGAAATGCTAATGAACTGTTTAGGTGCTTTAAAATTCAATGCGTATGTGAAAGAGCCCTAACAATCTCATATTTGAAAAGAGGCAATATTTGGTACTAGATGATAATGAAAATAGGCTTACATGTACAGAAAATATGTATGTGTATTCTGTGCAAACTTGATTCTAAACAGTTTTTTTTGCCTGTGTCCCTTTGGGGAGATTTTTCCTGTATTTATGTCTCAGAGTAACTACAAAAAGTGGGAAAAATCTCCCCAAGTAAGGGTAAGTCGTGACAGTTGAGAGATTGGGAGCTTTGACTTTTATTTCTGTTCCATTGACCACTCTAACATTTTCTGTTTTGATGACATTAACTTCCTGACAGAATATGAGAATAAATCTCCCAACAGGGCCCACTTTAAGGTGCAGCAAAAAAGGCATGCAAAAAATTGCTCAAAACGTTTCTAGCTCTGAATATCATGTTAACTGCTAATGTTCATTAAAGCTGAACTTAAGTCGCAAACATTTTAATTTAAAGGGGTATTAACGGTTTGATTTTTTTTAATAGTCATACTTACCTCCACTGTGCAGCTTGTTTTGCACAGTGTGGCACCCGAACGGCATCTTCTGGGGTCCCTCGGCAGCACTCTCGGCTCCTCCCCGCATCTGATAACCCCCTCTGGGAAGCGCTCTCCCAAGGGGGTTACCTTGCAGGTGCGCTCCTGAGTCCAGCATTTGCCCGCGTCATTGGATTCAATTGACAGCAGAGGGAGCCAATAGCTGCGCTGCTATCAATCTATCCAATGAAGAGCCGAGAAGCCTGGGCCGAGATCCAGCGTGTTCTCAACGCAGGACTTTTGAGGGCTCAGGTAAGTAAAATGGGGGGCCAGTAATTATCAGATGTTTTTTCACCTTAATGCATAGGATGCATTAAGGTGAAAAAACAGGACGGTTTACAACCCCTTTAAGAATGTTCTTCAAAAGCAACAAAGTATATAAATTCACTTTGTGTGCACCAAATGCCTTTGCAAACTGAGATATTACCATAAAGAAGTAGGAGTGATATCATCATTGTGCTGTGCAAAACCTGTGCAGAGAGCAGAGCTGTGGGCCGGATCCAGCAGTTCCGCCCACTACAGGCTACCTGCAGAAAGCTACAAGAGGGGGCGGATACAAGACCAGTCTAGGGTGACCACGTGTCCCGGTTTCCCCGGGATTGTCCCGTAATTTTAATTTGTGGCCCGTGTCCCGGGAGCCTTCAATCCGGGACAATAGAGTATCCCGGAATCAAATATGGACTGCCTGCCACACTGCCACTGTAATTAAAGAATTCTAAACTCACTGGTTGCTAGGGCCACCCCGCTTGGCGTGTAGCAACCAGTGACGTCACATTTTGCCTGCACCGTGCTCTCTCTGAGACAGTAGACTCCGACTCCACCCACCCACCTCCTCCTCCAGCCGCGGCAGAAGAAGCAGCAGAGAGCAGCTCAGCAGCATCAGAGTCAGACAGTGAGTGACTTACAGCAGACCAAACCCTCCGACCTCCTCCACCACTCCAGCCCACTTCCCAGCAGCAGCCCAGTGACCTCGGCTCAGCTGGACCCGGACCCAGTCCGTCCCGACCTCCCGCTGCCTGCACTGCAGAACCTCCAACCTCCTCCAGGCAGGCTCCTCCTCCTCCCACTGAGCGGCCCGACTGACTGCCTCCTGTCTGAACCAAAAGAGAAGACTGGCCGGTGCTGGCTGAAGACTGCCCTGCCCCTGCCCCACCAGACAAGGAGTCACCAGACAGAGAGTCAGACTCCATATCATATTAAAAGGTGAGCAAAGTGACTGACAATAGGGGCAATTGACACTGGCTGGCAGCTTCTGATGGGGCACAGTGTCAGTAGCAAATAATTGGCACACTGGTACCTTTCTGTTAAAAAAAAATTGGCACACTGGCAGCATCTGATAGGCACAGTAGCTGCAATTGATGGGCACACTGGCAGCATCTGATAGGGCACTGTAGTGGCAATTAATCGGCACACTGGCAGCATCTAATGGGCACAGTAGCGGCAATTGATGGGCACACTGGCAGCATCTGATGGGGCACAGTAGCAACAATTGCTGGACACACTGGCAGCATTTGATGGGGCACAATGATGGCATTTAACAGGGCATCGTGGCGGCATTTGATGGGCACAGTGGCGGCATTTGATGGGGCACAGTGATGGCATTTGATGGGCACAGTGATGGCATTTGACAGGGCACAGTGATGGCATTTGACGGGCACAGTGATGGCATTTGATGGGCACAGTGGCTGCATTTGATGGGGAACAGTAGGTGCATTTAATGGGGCACAAATGGCTGCATATGATGGGAACAATGGTGACATTTCACAGGCACAGTGGCTGCATTTGGTGGGGCACAGGTGACTGCATTTGATGGCACAAGTGATTGCATTTGATGGGGCACAGTGACTGCATTTGATGGCACAAGTGACTGCATTTGATGGGGCACAAGTGACTGCATTTGATGGGCACAAGTGGCTGCATTTGATGGGAACAGTGGCGGCATTAGATGGACCACAGTGGTGGTATTTGACAGGCACAGTGGCTGCATTTGATGGGGCACAAGTGACTGCATTTGATGGGGCACAAGTGATTGCATATGATGGGGCACAGGTGGCTGCATATGATGGAAACAGTGGCAGCATTAGATGGGCCACAGTGGTGGCATTTGACGGGCACAAGTGACTGCATTTGATGGGGCACAAGTGACTGCAATTGATGGGGCACAAGTGGCTGCATTTGATGGGGCACAGTAACTGCATTTGATGTGGCACAGTGGCTGCATTTCATGAGGCACAAGTGGCTGCATATGATGTGGCCTAGGGCCCACTTTTGATCTTGCACACGGGCCCGCTGATTTCATGATACGCCCCTGACCCCATATTCGGCAAAACATATTTTTCCCTGAATGGCAGTTTGGAAATGTGGTCACCCTAGACCAGTCACCCTGCACAAGGAGAGAGAGCAGCAGTAACCGGTCTTTATTACACTAAGCGCCTGCACAGAGGCAAATTTTCACATTGGATTACGGCTCAGATCTGGAAGAAAGACACAAAGCAGACTGAGATTCAAAGAAGAATACACATGACTCTTTTATGTAGACAATATTTGATTACCCTGGAGTTCAGTTTAAAGGAAATGTCTCTTGTAAAAACAATTACTCTTTGTTGGTAGAACAGTTGAACTTGCCTTTTTTTTTTTTTTAACTCAGGCTGCTATCTAATGCTCATGGGTAATCTTAAATGCACTATATTATCTCTAAGTATTTAAACAGGCTCAGCATCATCAGGCTAGGTAATTATTTACAACCTTATTAGTTGATCTTGCTTTCATTTGTAGGGTTTACATTGTAAAATACATTAGTACAATTTATTGTTCAGAATATTACAACATACAATGCAGGCCTGTACTAAATTCTTACATCCAATATTCCTCTATACTGGTACCAAAGACATAACTGTTTGTGGAGAATCAAATGTAATTTTTTAGCTTTAAAAAAAAAAGTGTATAGCAACTGATTCTGACATACATAAATAAAGTAAGCAATAGTTTACGTTTGAGAGCTTCTAGCTCCCTTACATATGCCTGACTAGGGTCATACATTATGCAGGCTCCCAGTTTGTCTGTTATTGGATGCTACTTTGTAAATGACTGTGGCCCATATGATAAGGTGTCTACAATTTCAAATTTAAATCAGGGACAGGGTCGTTACTATCACTAGGCAAACTAGGCAGCCGCCTACGGTGCACTGCTGCCTAGGGCGCATTGCCACTGGTGTTTCTACTCTTTTCTCTTTGCAGGCAGCCGCTGCTCCGTTCGCACATAGTGTCAGAGGCGCAGCGGCAGCAGAGAGCTGTGTCTGTGTCCTGACTCCTGAATGAATGGAAGAAAGCAAACATTCATTGATGGACACTGGTAGGCTGCATTGAAAGGCATTGGTAGGCTGCATTTGATGGGCACTTCATTAAAAAGGTGGGGTATAGATGGGCAAGGCAAAGGGGGTGGAGTCAAGGGGGGCTTGCCTAGGCTGTCAAAAAACCTTGCACCAGCCCTGATCAGGGACACCCGCACACGCATAACACAAAACATAATGCAGCCTGTGTTCTTCATAACAAAACCATACACCCATGATTGTATTCTCTGTAAAGCGTTCTGTGCCATTGATTGCCTTTATAGAGCTATTTAAGTGCAGCTACTGCTCACTTTGGCTACATGCTCATAGGTGCATTTTCCTATTCAGTTTAAATATACTGTATATTTTTGGTGCCCAGGATGTGCTGGTGCTACATACAGCTGTCCATAGACGTGAATAGATGAAGGCCGCTGTATGCAGAGTAGAGTAAAGGAGAACATGCGCATAGCTGTGTTAATTTTTACATCAAATTTCGATTTAGTTTTAGTCATATATGGCCAGATTCAGGTAGATCGGCGTAATGTTATGCGGGCGTAGCGTATCTGAGATACGCTACGCCGCCGTAAATTAGAGAGGCAAGTGCTTTATTCACAAAGCAAATGTACGGCGGCGTAGCGTAAATGGGCTGGCGTAAGCCCGCCGAATTCAAATGTGTTTGATGTGGGCGTGTTTTATTTAAAATAAGTGTGACCCCACGTAAATGAAGTTTTTTTTAAACTGCGCATGCGCCGGCTGTGAACGTATCCCAGTGCGCATGCTCCAAATGACGTTGCAAAGAGTCATTGAAAATGATGTGAACGTAATTTACGTCCAGCCTCATTCACGGACTAGTTACGCAAACGACGTAAAATTTGAAAAATTCGACACGGTCCCGACGTCCATACTTAACATTGGCTGCGCCATCTTTTTGTTGGAATATCTTTACGCCTGAAAACGCCTTACTTAAACGGCGTATCTGTACTGCGACAGCTGGGCGTACGTTCGCGAATCGGTGTATCTAGCTAATTTACATATTCGATGCGTAAATCGACGGAAGCGCCACCTAGTGGCCAGTGTATATATGCAACTAAGATACGTAGGAGACTTACGCCGGTCGTATTTTAGCAAGATTTAAGCGTATCTCGTTTTGAGAATACGCTTAAAGATACGACGGCTCAGATTCTGAGTTACAACGGCGTATCTACTGATACTCCGGCGTAACTCTACGTGAATCTGGCCCATAGTCTTTTAACTAAAATGCCATTTTAGTTTTAGTCGTATTTTAGTCATCTGAATTGTTCTAGTTTTAGTCAACTAAAATCTCCAGTACATTTTAGTCTACTAAAATCTCAGACTAAAATTTCTAGTAAAATTGAATGGGTTTAGTTAAATTGCAATGCATTATTTAAGAATTTCTCTAGATTTTCCAAACTCATTATATACTCCTGAAGTTATATTCTATTAATGTAGTGGGATAGGCAAGTAAATGGGAGTACACAGCGCAGAGAACTAGCTTGGGGAGGCTGTTATCCTCCATAGTGCTAAGCACTGTTACCTTGCTGGGAGGGCAAACACTCACCACGTGGTTTGCAGGGCATTGGTCCAGAACTCCCAGGCAGCAGGCAGACAGGGTGAGTCTGCATCTCTCAGCTGGGGCTAAAACAGACAGGCGGAGCTCCGAAGAAAGCGGAAGTTCAGGACAGGTGGGTAAAAGTTCCTCCCTCACATTTTCGTTCCCTTTTTGGTAGTTGGAATTGATTTTCGGCATAGTTTTCATCAATGGACTTAATTCAAACGTATTTTCGTCAGTGAGAACATGCAGCTGACGAAAATTATGATGAAAAAACTTTTGTCTACAAAGTTAACACTAGCACATAGACGCAGTGTTCTTAATTCAAATGTGTATTTGGGACATTATATCTGTGCACATGCACTACTTTTCACTAATAATGGCACATAGCTACATTCAGCCACCTCCACCCATTCATGCCTATAGGTGGCTGTAAGCAGCTCTATGATACCCCGGGCACAATGAATATGCAGCGTATTTATGCTGCATAGGAAAATGAGTCCATGTGCATAAAGCCTTACTCTGTTTCCCCATCTGTCAGTGTCAAAACAGCAGTATTTTCTTCTGGACCTCTTGAGCAATCATACCCTAACAATGGAATATGACTACAACCCCATCCATCCATCCATTTTTTTTTATTTTGTATTTATAACATAGCAAAGCCTTCCGCGAGGCACATCCAGGTGCATCCTTCTTCCAGTGTCCCCTCAGGTGTCCTTCTGACTTCGCAAAAAAGGTGGGTGGCTTAGGGGGGAACCCCCGACTGCTACATGCCTATGTGCCTGTGATGGGTCCCGTGTAGACCTGCCCCGTTTACAACTCTGGGGTTCTATCAGCCACTGAACTGGGGGCCTGGCTTGGGTGTCTGGGCCGCATCTGCCCGGCCTCCCTTCCATTTTTGATTTATAGAGCAGAAGAGAAGTTGAGGAAAACAGAGAAATTCCAGAGAACCCCATCCATTTTTGACCATGAGAACCATGTCAGATTCTGCAGATGGAAGAACTGCTCTCACACAGCCACAATACTCATATATCTTTTATAGACAAATGCAATCATTGGTTACTAGTTATGAGAACAGAAGAATTCAAGACTGCCCAGAGCCCAAATGAAAATGTGAAGGAAATTTCAGATCCAGATCTGAGGAAACCTCTCCTGTTCTTTCGCTACAATCTTTTACATATTAAAGAACAACAAAGGAAAATTCCCAGCAAAACTTACCAGTCAGCCTGCAACAAACCAAATTTTCCTAACAGTTTACATTAAAAACAAGGGTTTCGTTTGCAAACACTTGCAATTATATTGAAGGTCAAGGCATGTCAAACAACAACAAAGAAATTCCCAGCTCAACTTGCCAGCCAGCCTGCAACAAACCAAATTGTCCTGTCTAACAGAGGTTTAGTTTGCACACATTTGTAAATACATAGGTAAGCTGCAGAGACCCTTCCATGTGCTCCTTGCTGTTAAGCCCGTTATAGTTTGGGGCAGTTGCTGTTTGTTTTTTTGATTCCATATATTTTATTGACATTTTTTAATAAGAACAATAATGAATATAACAAATTCACATTGTGTAACAAACGATAATGGATGCAATAAATACCATAGATAGCATTGAATAATCAGATTAATAACTTTGCCATATATAGTAAGTTGTACAGCAAAGGGGGGGAAAAGAAAACAAAAAAGGGGGGGTAGGGAAAAAGAGGGGAAGTGAAGAGAAGTGGGATAGAAATCATCCAATACATTGTGAAATAAAAGTAGAACATACAAGATAGCAATCAATCTGAGAATATTGTGAAGAAGCATTAGATAAGCAACGAAATTCTGCAGTAACCTTAAAATTCAGCCAACATGCCCATTTATCATAAAATTTAGTGGGAGCGTCTTTTGTTTGACAGATTAGATTTTCCATGTCGGCAATATGTTACATTTTTCTCAGCCATTCAGATACGGAAGGGGGATTTTGATTTTTCCAATGAATAGGAATGCAGTGCTTAGCGGCATTAATAAGATGTGGTAGGATTGATTTTTTATAAGCAGATTGCGATAGAGAACTATGGTGTAATAAATATTGAGCTGCTGTAAAATTAGGGACAAAAGTTATAATGTGAGAGATTAAATCATGAACGGCTTTCCAGAATGGTTGTATGTAGCTACAGTCCCACCAAATGTGTAATAGTGTACCACGTTCAGATTCACAACACCAACATAGAGGTGTGGAATTGGAAATAAACTTGTGAGTACCACCGTAGTCCTATACCATCTAGAATACACTTTGAAACTGTTCTCTTGTATCAGGACATTCAAGGAACTCTTGTGTATGTGAGTGAATATACGCTTCCATTCTTCACTTGAGAGGGATATATTAAGATCCCTTTCCCATATTTGAGTAGTGTAAACGCTTTTAGGGTCATATGTAGAGAAAAAAAGGGTGTAGATAGAAGAAATTAGGTGTCTTTGAGGGGAAGATTTAATACATAGATTCTCAAAAGGTGTCTTAGTCTTGTACCAATCTGAATGTGAGGGGGATGTAAAGAGAAATTGGTTAATTTGATCAAAATCAGAGGAGGAAATAGAACAGTCAGGGTATTTAAGTAAATATGCGTCAAATGAGAGAAGGCGACCTTTCTCAAAAAAGGATTCTGCCCTAACAGATTTATTCAAGTGTGAACAAGAGCTGCGAAGTCTAAACCTTTTTATAGGGATGTCGGGATTAAGGTTGAGTGGAGTTAAAGGACCAGGAATTGAGGCAATATTATAATTTTTACATAAGGACCTAAAAATTTGTAAGGTTGGGTTGGTCAAAGGATGAGTGGTAATGATGCGGGGTATACTGCGGGAGCTAATCCAAGGCAAGTGACGCAAAGGTAGCAGAGAAAATAACCCTTCTAGTTTAACCCATGCCTTAGTCTTAATATGTAAGTGCCAGTCAATAATACGTGTTAAGAGGCAAGCCCAAAAATACTTTCGGACGTCTGGTAAACCGATTCTACCTAAATGTTTAGGGATAATCAATCTCTCCCAACTGATCCTGGGTTGTTTGGAAATCCAAATAAATTTTAAGCATGTTTTTTTGAACGTGGTAAAGAAGGAGGCCGGTAATTTAATAGGGATAGTCTGCAAAAGATAAAGAATTCTGGGTAGTATATTTATTTTTATTATAGCGGCCCTACCAAACCAAGAGTAAAACCCTTTATCCCAATTTTGTATGTCAGTCTGAATAGATTTAAGTGTTGGAAGAAAGTTTAGAGCATATAGATCCCGTAAATTCGAAGGCAATTGGATTCCAAGGTAAGTGATAAATACGTCTTCCCAGCCAAAAGGGAAATTCCTCTTACAAAGGGAAATCGCATCATTAGGTAAGGATATGTTTAATGCTTTAGATTTGTCAAAATAGATTTTTAAGTTAGGTAGTAAATTAAAAAATGAAAAATCCTTCAACAAATTTGGTATCATTATAATAGGGTTTGAAAGAAATAATAAAATATCATCTGCATACGCAGCCAGCTTATATTGTGTTGCATTGATCTCAATACCTTTAATGTCAGGATTATTCCGAATCTTACAGAGAAAGGGTTATAAAATAAGAATAAAGATAATAGGCGATAAAGGACATCCCTGTCGTGTCCAGTTTGACACAGAGAAGGCGTCCGACAGACACCCGTTGATTTTAATTCGAGCAGTAGGAGAAGAATACAGATCAAGTATATACTGGAGCATTCTATCTTGGAATCCCAAAGCTCGTAAGGCTTCAGTCATGTAGTCCCATGCAACTCTGTCGAACGCCTTCTCTGCGTCAAGAGACAGGAAAAAAACAGGAGTTTGTGATGAAGTCAACCAATGATAAACGCTAATGGCTTTCAGAGTGTTGTCTCTAGCTTTTCTACCAGGTACAAAACCGACTTGGTCCAAGGACACTAAGTGTGGGAGTAACGGCAATATTCGATTAGCAATAATTTTCGCATATAGCTTAACATCAACATTTAATAGGGATATAGGCCTATAGTTGGGAACTAACAAGATGTCTTTATTAGGTTTCGGTATCATGGACATGTGAGCTTCAAGAAGGTCCCTACTATACGGAGGGGAATCTGGGAGTGAATTAAAGGAATTTAGGAAGTAAGGCATAAGAAATTCAGGAAAGGACTTGTAATAGCTCACAGAAAGGCCGTCTGGTCCAGGGCATTTACCAGTTTTTAATTGTTTAAGGGCAGCGAGAGATTCATTCAATTCAAGTGGCCTATCTAAAGTGTTCGCTGTGTCCGAATCAATCCGGTCAGGGCTAAATTCTTTTAAAAAATCAATAATTAATTTTTTCCTGTCCATATTCTGAGTAGATGGCGAGGGGTTTGGTAAATTATATAGTTTAGAGTAAAAGGAGCGAAAATGACTAGCATTTTCCGAGGAAATACAATTTTTTTTACCCCGTAGGATCAGTGATAGAGTGGATAGTATTGGGATTTTTCTGGGAATGGATAGATCTTGCCAGAAATCTTCCGGACTTATTTCCGGATTCATAAAAAAGTTTTTGTGTGAAAGCGAGATTACGTTTAGATTTTTCTCCCAATACATTAAGTAAGTCTTCTCTGGCGTTGATGAGCTCTTGGAATGTATCAACGGCTAAGGTTTGTTTGTGCTTATTTTCAAGAGAGCGAATTCTATCAGAAAGCAATTTGATTGATGATTGCCTGTCTCTATTTCTTTTTGCAGCCATGGAAATAAGTTCACCCCTAACCACACACTTATGAGCAAGCCAAAGTGTAAGTGGGTGGATTTCAGCAGAATCATTCTCTTTAAAATAATTTTTAATTAGTGGAAGTCAAGGAAGTAATCCTATTTGGATTACTCAACAGGGAGTTATCAAGTCTCCAAATAAGAGATTTACAAGGGGCAGAAGAAAATGTTAAAAAAAAAAAAGATAGGATGATGGTCAGATAAAATCATGGGATCTATAGAAGCGTCAACAAGGTCCGTAAGGTCATCTTGGGTTAAGAAAAAATAGTCAATTCTGGAATAACTATTATGGGGGGGAAGAATAAAAAGTGTAGTCTTTGATATATGGATTAAGAGTGCGCCAAGTCGTAAGCCCCGCATAGCCCTTAAGGTGCTGTAACGTTCTAAGACGAAGGGTGGTTTGGGGTTCCCTGACATTAGGCGATATTACAGGGCGATAGCTCTTCAAAGAATTCTTAACTGGCGTTTCCATTCCCACTCAAAGCTTTGGGTTTCTCTGGAGAAGTGCCTCTCGGGCAGGAACCTATCGCACGCGCCCTGGTTGCCCCGGGAGCATAGGGGACTTTCTGAGAGGACTTCCCCGCTGACGACGCATGTGCTCGCGGTCTGGGACAGGATGAATGCTATGCTTAAATTGTCTCCCCCTATGTCACCGTTGGCTTCTTTGGGTGGCTTTCTCTGGTTCCCTCCTGGAGAACAAATGGCCTTTTTTGGGTCTTGGGTGGATGATGGTAACGCCAGTTGCAGAAAACTTATGAAGGACGGTAAGCTCCTAGACCAGGGGTCTCAAAGTACCGGCCTGCGGACCGGTAATAAATTGGCCGCAGGCAGGGCACCCCCCCGCGCGCGATTACCGCGATTCGCGATAAATCCCCGCGATTCGCGGTAAATCCCCGCGATTCGCGGTAAATCCCCGCGATTCTGTAACGCCACTGGCGTTCCTCTCCCTCTAGCCACCGCGCTTGTATCTTCCCTGCTCACGCGCGTCACTTCCGGTGCGCTCTGTTATGCGTTCCAAGCTGGAACGCGGAAGTGCGACTCGGCGTGCTTTGCCTCCTCCCGCGCCGCGCGCTCTATTTAAACCCCCAGGAATGACGGCAGGATGTTCCACTATTTTGTTGGGCACCTGCCGTCACCTGGGACCCCTCTTAGCACCCCGAAGACCTCAGCTTCAGACCACAGACTCCACAATCAGGGAGGATCCCTGCTCCCCTTCAGTCCTGCATCATCCCAGCACCATTACTTAGTTGCCAAGGATTCCCCTTTCTACAGATTGCTGCTGAGGACGAAGAGCTGACACTCTAAGGACCAAGGAAACTTCAGAACCGCAAGTAATTGTATCTGATCTAAGATTACGCTACTTAAAACTGGAATCAGGTTAACCCTGTGGGACTCTCCCTTTGCATTAATGATATCTTGTTGTCCCGAGGGTCGGCGTGGCTGCTAGCGCCCTTTTGGGTGTTGGCCCCTGCAGAGACCCCTGTGGTTTTAATTGCATTTTTTGATAACGTTTTTATATATGTATGCACAGTGTGATATATTTGATGTATGCTCTTGACTGTTTGGCGGCCCTGCGAGGCCGACCTTTTGACACACGAAACTTTATTGGACATGTCTGTCCTATGTTTTACATATCTTCCCCCTTTTTTTCTTTTGTTATTCTTTCAATAAAAACTGATTATACAAAAAAAAGAGTTGGCCAAGTGTCATGGAGAGTCAAGTTCTTAAAGTGGAAGTAAACCCTTCTATCATTTTCAGCCAAGGAAGCTGCCATCTTGGCCTCTGTTTAATCTTCAACTGCCGTGGTGCTGCACATGTGATCAGTTATGACACCAGCCATTGAATGGTTTGACAGTTTGGTTGAGAGCACAACCAATGTGACAGTTGGCAATCCCGGCATGCCGGAAATTTAACTGCTTTTTGAAACTGTTAAATCGATGGGTTTACTTCCGCTTTAAGTAAATTTTTTAATAGTTTGTAAAGCTCTATAGGAGAAACTAGTTGTGCCAGAAGAAGTATCAATTAAAGTGTTAATGGCTAGATTAAAGTCTCCGCCCAAAATAAGTAGTCCTGATTGGAAAGAGGATAGGAGTTGTAGAGTGTTTTTAAGGAAAGGTATTTGTAGCTTATTAGGGACATAAATGTTTGCTAGAGTGATGGGTCTGTTGTGTAAAGAACCTTTAATAAAAATGTAGGGTTGTCCAGATACAGATACTAGTATCGGTATCAGGACCGATACCGAGTATTTGCGGGAGTACTTGTACTCGCGCAAATGCTCCCGATGCCTAAATGGAATACTTTTTTTGTATTTATCAACATGTTCTGTGAAAATTCTTTGGGTTTTTTACTACTGCGTGACAAGCAAATAAAACATTTTTATTTATTTTTTTTGTTCTTTTATAATGTCTTGAGTTAGAGTTCTTCATTCTAAAGAAAATATCCTTAGTCTGTATTGTGGTTTGAAAACTGTCACATGACATTTAAAAAAAGTATCGGTATTCGGTATCGGCGAGTACATGAAAAAAAGTATCGGTACTTGTACTCGGTCCTAAAAAAGTGGTATCGGGACAACCCTATAAAAATGTATCTACCTTTAACATCTAGGGAAGTATCTTGAATTTGGAATGGGCAATTTTTAGATATAAAAATAGAAACACCTTTTGTTTTGGAATCCTGATTAGTTGCGTGATACGATGAAGGAAACATTTTGTTATACAGAGATGGGATGTTATTCGATTTAAAGTGGGTTTCTTGCAGGAAGACAATATCTGCTTTAGATTTCGTCAATAACATAAACAGTTTAGATCTCTTCTCCGGGACATTGAGGCCCTTAACATTTAATGAATAAAATTTAATACGTGGAAGGTGAGAAGTGTTAGTAGGGTGTGACATATCGTACGAATCAATAGAACATATTTCTTACCAATAAACTAAAGTTATGTAAGGGGGTAGGGGTGAGGAAAGGAAAAAAAAAGGGGGGGGTTCAACCACTGAGAGAAAAGAAAGAGAAGTGTCTTCCTATCTCAAAAAGAGTCACAGACAGTGGAGTAATACGTAACAGTGTTAGTGAAGGACACCCAGGGAAGGAATGTCCTCAAACACCGCTACAATGTGGGGGTTGGATATAACCGAGCCAGAAAAAAGGCGAACAATAATCACGCAGGTCCGCCGCCACGGATTCACGTAGAAGCGAGAACAAAAAAAGGTTTATTTAAAAGTAGAGCGATATAAGAGAGGGAGAAGTCACCGGTCATTGCTCCAAATTGATAGCACAGAATGTAAACAAAAAGGAAAAGTACTAACCAGTTCATGCGAAAGATAGGATGTGACACTTTCCCGAATAGCCATAAATAATGAATATAGCATGAGTCCCTAAAGAAAAAAAAAGGGGAGGGTGTCACGGTATAAAATAAAATAAGAGATTTAGACAATTAAGCCTAAATTTAAGTCACCATATTTAAGAATAGACACCATTCTCCCCTTTTCCTTTTTGCCCTTCTTTTGCTTCCCTCTCTCCTTCTCTGCTTTCAATTCCTTTTTTTTTCGTTTTTCAGAAGGTTTAAAAAAGAGACTAGGCATTCAAAGAATAATCTCATGCTAAACTGAAAGTGTCTAATGAGTAAACAAACTTGCAGTACTCACCAGAGATTTCATAACATTTGAGAGAACAAAAAAAAGAGAAAAAAAAAAAAAGATGCATCAACAATGTAAATAAAACTCCAAGCATTGTAGAATCGATACAAGTATCATACTTCACAGCAGTAGCAGAAGGAAACATCAAGTTAAGAGTCACTAGTAGCCACGTCTGTATTTCCTTGAGCGGGGAGAGCCTGAGGAGCCTGGATCACCATGGTGATTCTTGTAAACATCAAGAGACCTGTTGCTAGAAAGGGAGCGGCGTCTGCGATGACGTGTAGTTTGGGTCTCCATTTCAGACACTGAATGTTGGTCCTTCTTATCAGTCTTAGTACGAAATTCAGTGTACTAGTCCGGAACTTCCACTAATGGGATCCCCATCGTGTCGCAAAATGCTAATAGATCTTCAGGGACTCTAAGAAGTGCAGAGCGACCCTGATTGGAAGTAAATTAATTATTTTTTTCGCACATTAATACTTACCTAGGTGGATGCAGCATGGGTCCGATGCTGCATCTGTCCCACGGGGCCTCTACACTGAGAACCGAGCGATCGAATTCTGCCGATCACTCGGTTTTCAGAGCTCTGTGAGCGGAGAGCTGTAGATTGTCAGTCAAAGCTCTCTGCTCATCTCCCTCCTCACTCATTGTAGCTATGGACTGTAGAGGGGCGGAAGCAGCCACCTCAGGCTCTCAGCGGTTCGCTGAGAGCCTGAGACGGGTGTCAGTCGAGGCACCTGGCGGATCCACACTCCGTGGTCGGGATAACGGGGTGCCTGGACAGACATTGGTGATGTCAGCAGAGAGCGGACTTCCGCTCTCTGCTGAAAACGGGTCACATGAGTGCAAAACGAATTGCTATATATTGCTATATCTATAGAAATACAACCAAACAAACTTTGGCTATGCTTCACCTTTAGGCTAGTTATAGGTTGGGGCAGTTGCCATTTGAATCGTTTTATATACCCTTTCTTTATCTCATCTTTCCTACTAATGGAATTACACTTCCCAATTCCCCCAAAATACTCTCCTCATATATATATGTCAGACCCCATTAGATAGAAAATTCTCGCAAACAAACTCAAATGTATGTTGAATACACTGCAGTTGTTTTCTATGTGCCCTATACACACAATATATGTGCTGTGGTGTGCAGACAAGTGCAACTCAATGAATATGGTGTACCCAAGGGCAAAATGCATATGGACACACAGAGCAGATTTAAAAAAAAAGTTTATTGTGTTCTTGCTTTATTGAGAGTTAAAATATTGCAACTTTCCGGTCATTAGATGTGGGGGCCGCATTCGTTTTCTTTTTACAGTTTTTTCTATATTTTTAACCTAGTGATCCTGTCAGCAACACAATTCCCATCCTAGGGTGACAAAGCTTACTCTATTTATTCTGAAACAGCAATGTTGCCCTAAGACAGCAAGTGTGTTAAAACTACAGAACAACTGCCTCTTTTCATAACATAGGAGGGAGACGTTCTATAGTCTAGCAGAGGCAGAGAAAACAGGTTATGAACTCACAAGATTTCTGTTCGTGCAGTATTTATTGCACAGATATAACAAAACGTGTTCAATAGACCGAAATGGACCAAATAAGAAATGTATATAACAATACACTGTACACACGATCGGTTCGTCTGATGAAAACGAACCGATGGATTTTTTCATCAGATATCCGATGAAGCTGACTTTCATCAGTCTTGCCTACACACCATCGGTTACAAATCCGATTGTGTCCAACGCGGTGATGTAAAACACAACGTCGTGCAGAGAAAAATTAAGTTCAATGCTTCCGAGCATGCGTCGACTTGATTCTGAGCATGCATGGATTTTTGACCGATGGATTTCCCCAGAGACGATCATTTTTTTCTATAGGTTTTTTAACCATAACAAAAATTTAAAAACAGGTTCTATTTTATTTTCACCGATGGGAAAAAACTGATGGGACCACCACATGATCAATTTGTCCAATGAAAACGGTCCATCGGTCCGTTTTCATCCAAAGAACTGATCATGTGTACATGGCATAAGGGTTCACATACACTTTAAGCTTTCAATAATTAAAAAGATCTTCATCATCAGCACAATGTTTCTTGTTTCAGGTATCAATGGCTGTGCCAGCAGTGGACACAAAAGGCTGTCAAGCGCCTGCCCATCTCCTGGTAAACATGAAAAGAATACAGGTATGAAGCTACACAAGATCAGGTGTCGAAGAACTGACAAGGTTTCTTCGTGTTATGTATGCTGGTAGTTTGATGATTGTGCAGGTTGTGTACATAAGGGGTAATGATGAGGCAGAAGTAGTAGAGCAGGACTACTGTTCAGTCCTCCTGTCACAGGAAGAATATCTTATACCATTAGTTACAGCTTTTCAAACCAAAAGACATGAAGCATTGGGCGTCTAATAGTTGGAAGAGGGCTAAAAAATTACAGAACTGTCCTTGTGCATAGGTGCATAGCTCTACTGTGGCATCTAGGACTGACCATAAAGGAGCTGTAAGGAAGGTCAAGACACTTTATTGACATGTGTAAACCTGCCCCAGCCTTATGTAAATATTGGTGGCAAGATGGGGTACATTCATATAGAAAAAAACAATCGTCTGTGTTGAACTTCATCAGTCAAAAATCCCTGCATGCTCAGAATCAAGTCGACACATGCTCGGAAGCATTGAACTTCATTTTTCTCAGCACGTCGTAGTGTTTTACGTCACCGAGTTTGGATACGGTCAGATTTTTGACTGATGGTGTGTAGGCAAGACTGATGAAAGTCAGCTTCATCGGATATCCGATGAAAAAATCCATCGGATTAGATTACATCAGATATCCGATCTTGTGTACAGGGCTTAACTGGCTGTATTACCACATAACTCTTGCTGCAGATTTGATTTGTGCCCACTAAAAATGTTGACACATTTCTAAAGCCCAGATGAAGGGGTATTTGTTGGTCCCCAAAACACATTGGATGTCCTTTGCTTTCTTGTAGACTCAACAAAAGTCTTATAACTTCTAAGATGTTTTAGTGCTCCTTTTGGCTGTACCTCTGGAGCAGTGACGGCACCCATAGGCTTCAATGGCTCATCCATTGTTGGTGCTCCCTCCTCTCTCCTGTAGCAGTGCAGGCTGACACAGTGGAGTAGGATTATGTGACTTGACTGGAGCGGCCTGAAAATAGGTTAGTTAGCATAGTTGTTAGAAGCAGGAAGGGACAGTGTTAAAAGTAGTTAGAATTAAGCTGGAATTCCATTTTTTTATTTAATTTATATCACATGTCACTATCTGGTCAACCACATTTTATTGTACTGAATGCAATTACCATTCCATAGAGACTAAAAATGATACACCTCGGATAGGCACGCCACACAGGAGGTGGAAGGTGTCTATTATGTTTTCTGTATATGATAGCCCAGTCATCTTTGACCTTGAACTATTCAGTATTGTTTTCCACATTTTGAATAAATAATTAATATTAACTTTGAATGAATGAATGAATGAATGAAAACTTGTATAGCGCGGCACATGCGAACTGAATCGCCTCTGGGCGCTTGTTGTTCCTGTCTCCTTTGATATCAAAAGAGAAAAGTCTTGACCTTTTTCCTAAATGCTAGGTGGTTCTCCTCCAACCGAATGCTGGTTGGTAAAGCGTTCCATAGTCTTGGACCTTGGATCGCGAATCTTCTTTCTCCTTTGGACTTGAAGTTTGCTTTTGGAACCTGGAGTAGGTTCTGATTCGTGGATCGCAAAACGCGATTGGGATTATGCGCTTTTATTATTTCGCATAAATAAAGGGGGGCATTCCCATGGACACATCTATGCGTAAGACAGAGAGCTTTAAAAGTAATTCTGTCTTTGACTGGCAGCCAATGAAGGGATCTCAGTGAAGGTGAGATGGATTCCCAGGGTTTTTTCCCAGTCACAAGTCTGGCGGCCGTATTCTGAACGACTTGCAGACGAGCAATTTGGTACTTGGGAAGGCCGAGGTAAAGGGCATTTGCGTAATCCAGCCTGGAGTTTACAATTGCTCCCACCACGACCGCTAAGTCTTCTTTAGGGATGAACGGAGTGAGTCTGCGTAGTAGGCGCAGTAGATGGTGAGATCCACTGACTACTGACCCTATTTGTGCGTTCATTGTCATAAAGGAGTCAAAAATGACCCCTAGGCTTTTGACTTTGGCGCTAGGGGTGATGAGCTTGCCCAGAATAGGCGGGGGGGTCCACGCTGTTGATGGTTGATTCCTGCGCTTGGCGTGAAACAGGAGAAGTTCTGTTTTCGCTCCATTGAGTTTAAGATAACTCTTTGTCATCCAGTCCTCTATCAAAGAGAGGCATGTCTCTAGATTGAGGTGGTGATCCTGTCTGTTGCAGATGCGGAAATAGAGTTGTGTGTCGTCTGCGTATGAGTGATAGAGCAGTTTTTGGCTGCTGATGATCTCAAAAAGAGGACGAAGATATATGTTAAACAGCACTGGTGACAGAGGCGATCCTTGAGGGACTCCGCATGTTACTGTGCGTTTTTCAGACGTAAAAGGACCTAACTTCACTGTTTGCGATCGGTTTTCCAGAAAAGAGGAGAACCAAGATAAATCGCCTTCTGCGACTCTGGCTACTTCAGCGAGCCGAGTCAGTAACAGTTTGTGGTCGACAGTGTCGAAAGCGGCACTTAGGTCCAACAGAACTAGAAGACAAGATTCTCCTTCGTCTGCGGCCTTGAGAACATCGTCCCATACTTTCAGCAATGCTGTTTCTGTCCCGTGTCCGGGACGGAAGCCTGATTGCAATGGGTCAAGTAGCTTGTAGGTATCCAGATGCTGTTGCAGCTGTTGTACCACTACTTTTTCCATTATTTTAGAGAGTACGTTGAGGCTTGTTATGGGACGGCGGTGGAGTGGGTCCTTGGGGTCCAGGGAGGGGTTCTTCATGATGGGTAGGATTATACCCTCTTTCAACTGTGAGGGCACTATGCCCTCCAAGAAAGACTGGTTGATAAACTGCGTGATGGGAGGAGCCAGGATGTCGGCGCATTCCTTCAGCAGTTTTGTGGGGATAATGTCATTAGGCGCTGTGCCATTACGCAGAGTACAAATGACATTCTTAGTGGTCTCGATGGAGATGGGTTCAAGGGTAAACTTACCTGATATAGGAGAATTACTATGGGTGCTGTGTGAGAGGCTGCAGGGGGGGCCGAGGGGGGAGTTGTTTTGCTGAATGCTTTCACGGATTGCCTCGATTTTATTAACGAAATAATCCGATAGTTCATTGCAAAATTCTTGTGTGTCCGAACTGGGGGCTTCAATGCAACTTGGTTTCATGGTCTGGGTGACCATCTTGAAGAGTTCGCGGGGGCGGTTTAGGGCGCCGTTGATAGCCTCCGAAAAATACTTTTTCTTGGCTTGGAAAATTCCTTTGTGGTATTTTCTTGTTGTCGCCTTGTAGATGGATAGGTTTAGCTCTGAAGAACATCTTTTCCAGGCAGATTCTGCCCTTCTGCGTTCTTGCTTCAGTAACGACAGCTGGTTGTTGAACTAGCTGCGGTTGTTTTTCCGAATGCGGGTTCTTCGTTTCGGCGCTACCAAGTCGGCTGACTGTAGCATGGCCGAGTTTATGGCTTCCAATGTTTCAACGGCCGTTTGATGCGGCTGAGTTGTTTCTATGTTTTTTCTTAAAGTCGTTTTGAAGAGTTCCGAATGGAGCTTCTTCTGACATCTAGTCCAGTGTGTTGTCACTGGATTTGATGTTTTTGTTGCAGGGGGGATGGTGGAAATACTGAAAATAATTGCATGGTGGTCTGTCCATGGCAATTTTTCATGTTCCCAAATTTTTATTTCCAGAGCTTGTCTGAAAATAAGATCAAGTGTGTGACCTGAAGCATGTGTGGGCCCACATACTAGTTGCTGCAATCCTAATCCTTCCAGGTTGTCAATACAGGCGTCGGCAATGGGGTCCTGTGAGGAGTTGGCCCAGAGATTGAAATCCCCGAGCAGCAAAAGATGTTTGCTGTTGAGGGTATAAGTGGAGAAGAAATCAGTCCATGATGATAGCAGCTGCGATTTTGGGCCGGGCGGCCTATAGCAGAGCAGAATGTGGACGGTCTCCTTTGAACTTGCTTGCAGTTGCAGAGTAAGGGTTTCCATGAATGGAAGAGGGTTTTGGCGGACTGGTTTGGTGATCGTAAGATGAGTCTTGTGGATCACCGCCAGGCCGCCTCCTCTTTGCCCTATTCTGTTTTCCGTTATGATACGGTAATTTTCTGGCACCAGTTCTCCTAGAATGGTGTTACAGTCGGCTGTGAGCCAGCTCTCTGTAATAAAGAGACAGTCTAGATCCTTTTGTTGAATGAAGTCGCGAATTTCTAGTCGGTGTTTTACTGCCGATCTTGTGTTAATCAGAGCACATGATATGTGCCTGCGCTGGGGTAAATGGCTGAAATGTCTGACCGTTGATCTGAGATCGATTCTCAATAGTCGCTCAGTTCTTAGGGCCTTTTTGGTGATGGCTGGCAGTATTGCGGCGCATTGCCTCAAACTCCAAATGGTGTCGGCAGAATATTGCCGACCTGCCATGATTGCCAATGCACCGGGGGGGGGGGGGGGGTTCAGGGGCCAAATGGGGAGAGGAATTTGCTAATTCCTCTCCCTCGCTTGGTCCAGAGGAAGGCAAAAAAACCCTAGCGGCGCTAGGCCAATATGCTCCGATAAGGAAAAAAATTCCTTCCTGACCCCTGCAAGAGGCGATCGGGTGACCCCTGGATCAAGCTTATGTTCGTTGGAGAGACTAGGGGGGGCTGGGGATGAGAGGTGAGTGTGTTGCTGGTATAGAAGGATGGTTGCCTGAACAGGCAGTGGGATGCAGACCAGGGCTGACAGGTGGGGTACTTCTGTAATGCTGGGGGGCTGAGAGGGTGACAATAAGGCAGGGTACAGGCTGTCATGTGGTGAGGGGGGGGTTTCCTAGAGGCTGGGTGAGGATTGTAGGGCGAGAGGAGCGGCGCGCCTGTTAGGCCGCAAGTGAAGCCGCGGTCTTTCCTAGATCGCGGCCCCGCGATTCGATGCCGTCTGGCGCGGGTCTCCAGAAAAATCCTGAAATGACGGAAATATCTTGGGGGGGTGACAAAAAAAGGGCCCTAATGATGATGGGGGTATGAAAAAGCCGGGGACCGCGGAATAGAGCCGGAGAAGGAGCAGGAGAGATCCGAGTTGCTGAGGCTTATCCTGAAAAGGACGGCCGTCAGCAGCTTACCTGCAGGAGAGCCAGGGAGCCCGGAGGCTGATCTGTGTGAAAGGGAGGTCAGATTGGGGTACAGGTGAGGTCCAAGAGCAGGAGCTGGGGCTGGTAGCAGGCTGGGAGAGACACTACCTAACTGCCTCCTACGCCTGCCTGGAGCTATGACACACACGCTCCTACTCCTAGGAGACGTGCGCCGCTGGGAGCTCCTGTAGCTAGTCCGCCTGCCTCGCTGCCTCACTGACACTGACACTGATGAATCTGGCCCCCTTTGTTTTCTAAAATCAGATTGTTTGCATTGAGTGTAGATTTTGAAACTGTGAATGTAAGAAGGGGCCATTTGTAGGTCAAGTATTCCAGCTATCAGTATAGATCAGGCCTAAATGGCTTTACAATATCAATTAGCCCTGTGTAAAGCCAGCCATTGATGGTTTGAATCTCAGCCTGTTCAGCAGGGACCAGCTGAGATTCAAATCCTCTATGGACAGGCTGATTGTACTCAAGTCGATCCATTGATCGACTTAGGTACAACCAGCATATTGGATTTTTCATGTGATTATTGCATGTGGTTATAGCCACCAGTAATAATCACTGTGTAACAATAAAAGGGGGGGTGAGGGGGCGCTTACTATAAAAAAATGTTTTAACTATATGAAATAGTGTGTATAAAACACCAAATAATTCAAGGGTGATCATTGCAAAACATATCCATAAATGACTCTTCATAGAGGTGAAAATAATAAAATATGCTGTGAAAATTTATTAAAAAGTGCAAAAATCCAGTGCAGAAATTACCTGTGTAAAAAAATATAATATAAAATCTGTGCATGCAAAGTACATACACTAGAAAAAAAAACTGTATAAAAATTGTGCAATAAACAGTCTTTAGTGCAGAAAAAACTGTTCCAAAAGAACATGCAAAAATATGCAAGTCCTTGTGCTGGAAAATCTCTAAGCCACACTGATATCCACAGTGATATCCAATAAAGTGCAGATGCTTTCATCCAATGCTACGTTTCCAAACGTTTCCCCCAGCCTCTCACCTTAAAGCGGAGTTCCACCCAAAAGTGGAAGTTCCGCTTAATCCACTCCTCGCCCCCTTACATGCTACATTTGGCATGTAATTTTTTTTGGGGGCGGAGTGGGGGCTTCAGGAGGAGTGGGACTTCCTGTCCCACTTCCTCCTTCCGCCGAAGGGCTGCTAAGGCGATACGACATATTGCCTTTTGGCAGCCCCTCCCTGTAGGCGATCGCCTGGGACGCGTGACAGGTCCCAGACGATCGCCTGTCCAATCGGATGGCGCAGCGCCGCTCGCGCATGCGCAGTGGGTGCCCGGCCGTGAAGCCCAAAGCTGTCACGGCCAGGTGCCCACACTTAGAATGAAGACGCCGGCCATAGGAGGGGGAGAGGAGCGGAGCCCCGGCCAGCGAACCATGGCCACGGCCAGGAACGCGGAGCAGGTGAGTGTGTGTTTATTAAAAGCCAGCAGCTACACTTTTTGTAGCTGCTGACTTTTAATAAACATTAAAAATTAGTGAAACACCCCTTTAAGAGGCCTTCCGGAAACAAACTTTTATTAATGGTCAAACATTCTTTGAAAAAGTGACGTGAACAGTCACGATACGCATGAGGACAGAGAGCCGCGGTGACATCTCTTCCGGGTGCGGCCGACCCCGTAAGTCTTCCTGCACACAGTACTGTCAGTATATGCTGAATTACCTCTGCTTAAATGTAAGTGTTATTTTCACCTCTATGAAGATTAATTTATGGATATGTTTAGCAATTATCACCCTTGACTTATTTGGTGTTTTATGCACGCTATTTCATATAGTTTAAAATATTTTTTAAGTAAGCCCCCCCCCCTCACAGCCCCTCCGCCCTTTTATTGTTATACCTTTCAGTGTTTGAACACTTTTCTTTCTCGTACATCACGGGACACAGAGCGGCATATTCATTACTATATGGGTTATATGGAGTACCTTCAGGTGTGGACACTGGCAATCTCAAACAGGAAGTCCCCTCCCTATATAACCCCCTCCCCGTGTTGGTCACGGAATAGCTTTGCTCCACATCCTTGGGATTAAGGGCGGGCTAACCGGATCTGTCCAAGGAGCCTCAGTGCCAAAGTGGACAGTACCCGGGCCCCAAACCGTGGGGTTTTGCCTATAATGCTCCTCTTTGGAGGGCTGGACCCTGGGCCCAGGACTTGGAGTTCGTAAAGACCATAAGTTCCTGTTTGCCAGGGTGCTATATAGGTCCAGGACAGTGGGTACCTTCATAGGACCCCAGGGCCTGAAGGTCTATTACGCTACCCACAGAGATGGGAGAAGATTGGATCGTTTTGCTAGACAAACATCCTGCAGCATGGAGCAGGTAAGAGGGGAGCCTGCGGGACTTGGTTCGACAGCAGGCTCTCCGGGGTAACCTAAAAGGGGGGTAGCCTAAGTATGCTCTGCATTGGCAACCTTGCTCACTATGTCTGAGAAGACAGGATGATCTCATTCCCCCATCACTAGGTGTCTAAGAAACAATTGTGTTTGCTAGCTACCTGCTGCTTTCTTCCTAGGGCTAAGTAAGGACCCCTATGGGGCCTTTTGGAGAGTCCTACCTGGCCGGGGGTTTGATTCTGCCGCTTGGTACTGCAGTCCTGGGTCTCCAGCAGCGCGGCTCCTCCATGTTCTTCCTGCTCCGGCATACGCGCGCGCGTGCGCGCGCACGTCTTATAGACGTTTTTCGCGCCGTTCGGCGGGGGGGGGGGGGGCGTGCCTGCAGCGTCATCAGGGGCGCGCCTTGTGCTGTTATACATCAGCAGGCTATAGTCAGTGCTCAGTCTGAGGCTGATCTGAAAGGGAGAGGACGCAGAGCGGCAGAACAGTGACTCCCGGTGGCGGAAGAGGGGTAGTACATGCTGGACTTGGTTCCAATGCTTTTCTGTTAAGCCAAAAAATCCCCCTTTTTGCAACAGGTTGGAGGCTGGCAAACTAAGTTTGGGGTCGCTGTATGTTTTTAAAAAAAAAAAAAGAAGGACTTATATATTTAAAAAAATAAAAATAAAAGAGAACATACGGGGCCCCATCAGTTTTTGGGCATTAGTGATCTATTGTCCCCTAAACCCTAGTTTTTGTACTCCTGGCCACTACAGTCTGCTGTTGTAGGCGGAGTCCCTCGATTTTGTATTATGGCTTCCAAAGGTTCGGGGTCAAAGGGTACAAAAAAGACCAAAAAATCAAGGGGTTCCCCCTCTGATTCTGATGATATGCTGATACTTTCCCCGCAGCTTATTCCCATGAAGGTCGCCTTGGATGAGCCAGTGGTGGATGCAGCCATCTCATGTGTGAATAAATCACTAACTTGCCCGGTGGAAAACATACAAATGTTTAAAGATCCGGTTGATAAACGGTTAGAGACACTTTTAAAAGCATCCTTTGCTACGGCAGGAGCAGTGGTGTAACCAGCTGTGGCTGCGATTGGAGTTTGTCAGGCGTTAAAGGACCAGACAAAAGAAATGCTAAAAGACATGCCTACCCAACAGGCAGAGGAGTTTTCTGACATTCCCAGAGCTCTGTGTTTTGCGGTAGATGCTATAAAGGATTCCATCCAGCAGGCCTCTCGTTTATCACTATTTTTGGTGCACATGAGAAGGCTCTTATGGTTGAAGAACTGGGCGGCGGAGCCCCCATGCAAAAAGCTTCTGGCAGGTTTTCCCTTCCATGGAGGACGACTCTTCGGAGAGGATCTGGATAAATACATTCAGACTATTTCAAGTGGCAAAAGTACCCTTTTACCAGTCAAAAAGACATTCCGGGGTCCTACATTTAAAAGGCAGCTCTTTCCTGTCTCAGGGCCCTCAAATTCCAGGCAGTATCGACGGCCGCCTGCGCGATCCAACTTTAACAGTAGATCACAGGGACAGGCCCCTGGGGGTAAGAGACCATGGTTTCGCAAGCCGACAAAACCAGCCCCTAAGTCTGCCTTATGAAGGGGCGCCCCCACTCTCGCGGGTGGGGGGAAGGCTTTGTTTCTTCTCAGAAGTTTGGGAAGCCAAGATCCCCGACAAATGGGTCCGGGCGTCTGTAACCACAGGCTACAGACTGGAGTTTCTAAAGTTTCCTCCGCCTCATTTTCAAGAGTCAAGGCTACCAAAGGATCCAGCAAAGAAGGCCTCGATGCTGGCAGCTTTGGATCACCTGCTTTGCCAGGACGTGATAATAGAGGTGCCAGCCCAAGAGCAGGGGCTAGGTTTCTATTCCAATCTCTTTGTCATACCAAAGCCCAACGGCGATGTCAGGCCAATCTTGGACCTAAAGAGTTTAAAACGTTTACCTAAGGGTTCGTTCCTTCCGGATGAAATCCATCCGGTCAGCAGTCGCCACGCTCCAGAGGGACGATTTTCTGGCTTCCATAGACATAAAGGATGCTTACCTTCATGTACCAATCTTTCAGTCGCATCAAAGATTTTTACGCTTCGCAGTGGGGCAGCGACACTTCCAATTCAGGGCGCTCCCCTTCGGGCTAGCCACGGCCCCCCGGGTATTCACGAAGATCCTAGCCCCAGTTTTGGCCAATCTAAGGATCCAAGGGGTCACAGTCCTAGCATACTTGGACGACCTTTTAATCATAGATCACTCACGGCCGTGTCTGCAACAGGCAGTAAACCTCACGGTTCAGTACCTCGAAAGGTTCGGCTGGGTCCTAAACCGGGAAAAGTCAGCGTTCCAGCCCACAAAGCAGTTGGAATACCTCGGCATGAGGTTAGACACAGAACAGCAAAGGGTGTTCCTGCCCCTTGTAAAGATCGAGGCTATCAAGGGGTTGGTTCAGTTGGTTCTAAGCAAGAAAAAACCAACTATTCGCCTGTGTATGCGATTACTAGGCAAGCTAGTGGCCACGTTCGAGGCAGTACCATACGCTCAGATCCACACTCGCGTCCTACAGGCAGCCATTCTAGCAGCCTGGGGCAAGAGAGCACATGCCTTGGAGTCCCCTTTGACGCTATCATCAAGGGTCCGACAAAGCCTGGCTTGGTGGTTGAACCCTCAGAATCTTCTAAAGGGAAGGTCCTTCAGCCCCGTTGTCTGGAAGGTAGTTACCACAGACGCCAGCCTGGCAGGCTGGGGGGCGGTCTTGGAGGGGTTCTCTCGCCAGGGAACTTGGGTGGAAGCAGAGAGGCAGCTACCCATCAATGTCTTGGAGATCAGAGCTGCTCGCCTAGCCCTCCTGGCATGGACCTCCAGATTACAGGGGTCCCCGGTGAGAATCCAGTCAGACAATGCCACAGCGGTGGCATACATAAACCACCAAGGGGGAACCAGGAGTCAGGCCGCTCAGAGGGAGGTGAGCTTGATTTTTCAGTGGGCAGAGGTTCATGTACCCTGCATTTCGGCGATATTCATTCCCGGAGTGGACAACCTGCAGGCAGACTTCTTAAGTCGCCAGATTCTGTCGCCGGGGGAGTGGTCTCTGCATCCCCATGTCTTTCAGACAATCTGCCAGAAGTGGGGAATGCCAGACGTAGATATAATGGCATCCAGGTTCAACAAGAAACTAGACAGGTTTGTGTCTCGAGCGAGGGACCCTATGGCCTGCGGAACCGATGCGTTGGTTTGCCCTTGGCATCAATTCAAACTTCTATATGCATTCCCTCCGCTACAGTTACTTCCGCGACCGTTGCGCAGGATCAGAGTGGAGCACAAGCCAGTCATTCTAGTAGCTCCAGCTTGGCCCCGGAGGACATGGTACTCACTAGTCCTAAGGATGGCAGTGGGAGACCCTTGGACTCTTCCTCTACGACCAGACCTACTCTCACAAGGCCCGATCCTCCACCCTACATTACAGCGTCTAAATTTGACGGCCTGGAGGCTGAATCCCTGATTCTCAGGGGTAGAGGTCTGTCTAGGCAGGTAATTCCTACCCTGATTAGGGCTAGAAAGCCGGCCTCCAGGGTGATTTATTACAGGGTGTGGAGGAACTACGTAGGCTGGTGTGAATCCAAAAGATGGAATTCCCGCAAATATACCATTGATAGGGTGTTAGGTTTTCTCCAGCTAGGAGTGGATAAAGGCCTGGCTTTAAGCACAATCAAGGGACAGATTTCAGCTCTGTCAGTGTGGTTTCAGAGGCCGCTGGCCACCCACTCGCTGGTAAAGACCTTCTTACAGGGGGTCTTGCGTATTAATCCTCCTGTCAAGTCACCAATTTGTCCATGGGACTTAAATCTTGTCCTGTCCACTCTACAGAAACAACCCTTTGAGCCGTTGGCTGAGATTCCTTTAGTTTTACTGACAAGAAAGTTGGTATTCTTGGTCGCCATAGTTTCGGCCAGGAGAGTGTCAGAGTTGGCAGCCTTATCGTGTAAGGAACCATATCTCATTCTACATAAGGACAGGGCAGTTCTCCGGCCCCATCCTGCCTTTCTACCAAAGGTTATATCCAATTTTCACTTGAACCAGGATTTGGTACTTCCATCCTTCTTTCCGAAACCCACATCTAGAAAGGAGGGGTTGCTGCATACCTTGGATATTGTCCGGGCCATGAAGGCCTATCTTAAAGCTACAGAAAAGATCCGGAAAACAGATGTGTTGTTCGTTCTACCAGATGGCCCCAAGAAGGATCAGGCAGCTGCAAAATCCACCATCTCGAGATGGATTAGACAATTAATCATTCAGGCCTACGGTTTGAAGAGGTTGCCTCCTCCTTTGTCGGTAAAGGCCCATTCTACCAGGGCCATGGGCGCCTCCTGGGCAGCACACCATCAGATCTCTATGGCTCAGATATGCAAGGCGGCGACGTGGTCATCAGTCCACACGTTTACAAGGTTTTATCAACTAGACTTGAGAAGGAATGCGGATTCAGCCTTTGGGCAGGCAGTACTACAGGCTGCGGTTTAAGATCCTCTGGATCAGGGGCACCCTTGGGTGTAAAAAAGAAAAAAAAAAAAAAAAAAAGTTTTTCTTGACTAAGTTGGATTTATTATTATTATTATTTGAGTATACATCTAAATTAAATCTCTTTTGAGAAGATGTCTCCCTCCCCTCATTAAAGCATTGCTTTCGGACATCCCATATAGTAATGAATATGCCGCTCTGTGTCCCGTGATGTACGAGAAAGAAAAAGGGATTTTTAAATACAGCTTACCTGTAAAATCCTTTTCTTGGAGTACATCACGGGACACAGAGCTCCCACCCCTCTTTTGGGGAACATTTTTGGGAGGCATACTGCTTGCTACAAAACTGAGGGACTCCCTCTAGGGGAGGGGGTTATATAGGGAGGGGACTTCCTGTTTGAGATTGCCAGTGTCCACACCTGAAGGTACTCCATATAACCCACATAGTAATGAATATGCCGCTCTGTGTCCCGTGATGTACTCCAAGAAAAGCATTTTACAGGTAAGCTGTATTTAAAAATCCCTTTTTTAGGTGGCTGCTACTTTTTTCGTTTTTAGTATATTTTATCCCTTGTTGGTTTGCGCATTAGTTCCCCCATTTTTCATAATAAAATAATTACTGTGTGTTCTCCTGGCAGGGACAGCTTCCCAGCTTTATTTTTTTTTCACAGTGACTGACTGGAGCTCCATTTTAAGATAATGATCAACTTTTGAAAGGCTGCAGTGCTCTGTTCCAGATACCCTGTTAAGACATTACATTTGTTATTTAAAGCGGAGCTCCGGTCATGTTTTTTTTTTTGGCCATTTAAATGTTATCTAGCTAAAGATCCCATTGTAATCTATTAAACATACCACATCATTTTGTAAAGTAAGAAAAAACTTGCCTCCTTTACTGTCCTGTACGCTGTGGCCGTTTCCATTCTCTGTGTGGGCAATTGAAGCCCAGTGCATTTTTTTTACTTTTCCCGGGCGAGATGTGCATGCTGGGGAAGCTGTAAATCTCGCACATGCACATTAGAAAGCTGCTCTTTGCGGCGATTGTTTGTGCTGTTGTCATAACAGCGGGCAGCGGCGGAGGAACGTCCCGCCCCGTTGTTATGACAACGAAGATAATGAAATCTCCCACAAAGTGAAAACCAAGCAGCAAGGAGGGGGGGGACAGGGCGGCAGCGAGGAGGAGGGACACGTCTGCAGGACGGAGGGGGGACACGGTGGCAGTACATGGCGGTGGCAGCATGGGGGGGGCCCGGCGGCAGCATGGGGGGGGACCCGGCGGCAGCATGGAGGGGGACCCGGCGGCAGCATGGAGGGGGACACGGCGGCAGCATGGAGGGGGACACGGCGGCAGCATGGAGGGGGACACGGCGGCAGCATGGAGGGGGACACGGCGGCAGCATGGGGGGGGACCCGGCGGCAGCATGGAGAGGGACACGGCGGCAGCATGGAGAGGGACACGGCGGCAGCATGGAGGGGGACACGGCTGCAGGACGAAGGGGGGACATGGCGGCAGCATGGAGGGGGACAAGGCTGCAGGACATGGCGGCAGCAAGGAGGAGGGACACTGCGGCAGCAAGGAGGGGGGACTCTCTCGTCCTGCTGATGAAATCAAAACTAAGGCTTTCTGCCCTTATTTAACATGGCGCTGTTTTTTGGGACTTGGGAGTGTACAGACTCCTGGGAAATTATGACACTACATTCCCAGGAGTCTGTGCGGTGTAGGTTACAAAGCCTAAACACCGCGGTGCAGAAAGAGGGCAACAACAGTTTAAAGTCATGTAAAAAAAAAAAACTTTTTGTTAATGGACTAATGATATTTTTCTAAAAATTATGATGTAAAGTTATATTTGAGGGTGGAGCTCCACTTTAAGGATTTTACCATTGACTGCTCTAGGCTAAGAAGAGTTTATGGTCCTGCTGGATTGTTGTGTACTATACAGTAGGCCTTGGAGATGCATTACTGGGTTTATACCGTAGCCATGTTCTGGGAGGGAATCACTTGCTGATCACAGTATGTGTATATAAACTGGCTCTGCAATTCCTTTAAATCATTTTTTTTTACTACACACCCCAATCATCCCGTGCAGCACAGATTTCCCCTACTGCCCTAGCCCTTCCCCCCACAGCACTTCCGAATTCCCGCCTCTCCTCTCCTGCCTGCTGTTGCTGTGGGGATATTTCAGAGTGAGTGAGGGAAGGGGCCAATAAATATGTAATTTACTGGCCCCTTCCCATTTTGAATTACAAGCGTGAGTGATCGGTAGTGTGTGTTTGAACTTTGGGGTGCACACCCTAATGCATTTGGCTGCGCACACCTATGAGTACAGTATATGCATTTTGATAAACTGTTTAAATGCTCTGTTTTATGTGTTAATATTGCAAAGATGAAAGAGTAAAATGTAAATGCAACAGAAATTAAGTGAAAATGGAAAGTTGGGGTTATTGTTCTTTTTAATAAATATGTTTTTCTTTGATCCATATTTATTGTTAACACAGATGGATAGAGATCTACAAACACTTATAGAAAAACAAAATCGCATTCATTCAGCCAAAATGAACACTATTCGACAATCCCACGGGTGTATTGATAACTGGAATTACTACTCCCAGCGCAGGTAATCATGACAAGGACAGGATAACATTCTGTTGCTAAAAGATATGCATGTATGTTTGCACAGTGTGCATCTACTGTAAACGTTGGGGGTGTTTAACTCTTCTGGCAGATGCGTTTTGGTGTAGTGAGTCCACAGCAAACAGGCAATTAGCGTTAAGGGCCTGGTAGCCCACTTTTATTAAGTGGAGATAAACAAAACAAAAAGTCCATTCATAGGAATCCCACGCAGGGGTTTAAACGACATCCAAAGATAAATGAAAATACCAGCCCACCTGGCTACTCTTCAACAGCACTGCTGTTATAGGTAATGGTTCCTCAAACCATCCGCTCCTCCAGGCCCACAGTTCTGGATGCACAAGGCCCCAAAGTCCTTTAACGCATACAGCGTCCGTCCCAACACAGAGACACAGCAACAGTCACAGCCACTGCTTCACCTTCCTTCCTTCCTCTCTCTCTCTCTCTCTCTGTTCTGACCAGTCCCTGATTATATTGTCAGGCGGCGTACACACGACCGAGGTTCTCGCTAGAAACCAGCAAGAACCTCGCTGGGAGCTGCATTCCAGCGAGAACCTCGGCCGTGTGTACGCTCCTGGCTCGCCCCGCCCGTCGGGAATCCCGTCGAGCGAATAGAGAGCAGGCTCTCTATTTGCTCGACGGCCCGTCTGGATGAATGGCTGGTTGCCATTCACGACGGGCGGGTCGCCGATTTCGACGGCCGGCCGAGAACCTCGACGGGCGGAACACATCGGAACCTCGACGGGCGGAACACATCGTACGTGTGTACGCCGCCTCAGAGTTCAGCCGAGAACCCAACCTGCTGGCTGTCTGTAAGATCTGGACACAGGGTTGGAGATCCCATCCCACCCAAGTCTCTGCAGGATCTCCAACTACACAGCCCCATTTAAAACCATCAAAACCTGGAGAAAACTGACAGAGCAGTTTTCTCCATTTAAAAACTATGCTGTGTAGTTCTGCAGTCTGCTGACATGCAGACTCTGTGTCCATTTTTGCTGTGTCTCCATGGTGACAGGGACCCTCACTATTACATATCCCCCCCCTTTGTTTCGATCCCGAAGGGGGCGGAACACCAGCACACATCATTTTCGGGGTGCGCTTCCAGGTCAGTCCTACCCTGACTCTCCATGGGATCCCACTTTTTTCTATCCTATGCTTTCTCCCTCTTCTGGGGTTCCTGGGCTTATTTTCTTTTCTCAGGGGAACACTGCCTTGCCTGATACCCTTACATTCTTCAAATAGGGAACCTGTTTCTAACACTTCTCCCACAGTGTCTCCGGGTACTTTAATTTGTACCTTTGTGCGACTGACAGGAAAAATCTCCGCTACTGCCACGTCCATTCCGGTCCCTTCCTTCATGTAAAGTCTAGTGGTTGAGGCAGTGTCCGTGCCCTCTACTGACCACCGCTCAGCCGCACTTTGGACTGCATCAGCAGAAATTTTCCTAGTCACCGCATCAGGCGGAGAGACTTCTAATGTTGTCAAACGTTCTCCTGAGCGCCTTCCATCCAAAGCGGTAACTGGAAGCACCCTCTCAGAGAACTTTGAGACCATCTGCCACACTGCTAACAAACATGGTACCAACCAGTTTCTCTTGTAATTACCATAAAGCATAGCCTGTACTACTTGGCTCCACCTACTGGTACTACTCAGTACCACCTTGTCCGACCACGATGGAGACACCCAAGTGTATAACAGATGTGCTTTTTGGACCTCAAGCATTTTCAACAATACATTAGTCAACTTAATGCGACCCACGTCTACATACAAGACTTTTCTAGGGACTTTTCCCTTATCAATGACGTGGAGGGGCTCATCCACTGAAGCTGGAAAGATATAGACATTTTCAGCGACCCCCACCTCACTGGCGGTATCAGTCTTCACAGCCTGGTGCTCAACTGGAGCGCCATCAGACGTACATCTCACATTTATCCCTTCCGTCACAGCATCAGTGAGCAGCTGCAGGTCATACGTCACATTGCCATTTTTGCGCTCACTATTTTCCAGCGGTTGGGCTGTGGATAACACATCTGCCATGCATGCGCCCTTAACCGGTCCTTCTGACTGGAGGAAATCAATCTCTGCAGGGGCCAACACGCCCTTGGCCATTGGCCACCCTAAACTCCCTCTATTGGGCATAGCAGGTGTTATGTCCAAATCTGTGTTACCCAACCTAGCCATATCCAGCATGGCTAGCAATTGTTTAGCCCAGCTGTCCCAGTCAGTGGTACTTCCCTGATAGGCCTTCTGCAGCACTGCATCACCTGTTCCAAGAGGCACCAAAGGAACCTGGGTCTCATTACGTGATACAGCACATTTGTCATCGCTAGACGCATCACATTGTACAAGCACAGTTTCACTTATGTCACATGGGGACGATGCTTCATCACAAACCACAGGATGAAATACCCCATTTCTTGATCGTACATCACGGGACACAGAGCGCATAGTCATTACATATGGGTTATATGGGTACCTTCAGGTGTGGACACTGGTGTAATCAACTTCACAGGAAGTTCCTCCCTATATAACCCCCTCCCACTGAGAGTGCTTCAGTTTTTTCGCCAGTGTCTTAGGTGTTGGTCACGTCTAGCTGTCCCTCGGAGGTCTCGGGACCCAGGGTAGCTAGCCGGATCCGTCCGAAGTGCTTCAGAGCCAAGATGTACGGTACCCGGGCCATGCTGGAGTGGGGTTTTGCCTATAATGCCTCTCCTTGGAGGGCTGGATTCTGGGCTCCAGTGCCTTAGTCTCTTCCAAGAACTAAACGCTACTGATGCCAGGATGCTATATAGGTCCAGGGGTGTGGGTTCCTTAACACAGGACCCCGGTCCCTGAAGGTCCAAGACAATACCCACGGAGATGGGGGAAGGTTGGGCCTCTTGCATTTTGCAATACCCTGCGGCGTGGAGCAGGTAAGAGGGAACCTGCGGGACTTGGTTCGACAGTAGGTATCCCCCTGGGGGTTCTGGGTTGGCTAACAGTATGCTGGTGCATCAGCCACTATCTCCACTATGTCTGTTGAGGCAGGATGGGATTCTAATGTTTACCCAGATAATATGTAGATATATGTATACTTGTGTAAGTTATATATTTGCTACTCACCCCAGGTCTGCCTGTTAACACTGATACTGCAACCCCACATGTTTTAAAGAGGAAATTGCTGGTAAAAACTCCTGTTTCTTAGGAAGCCCAAGGGGACAGCTTCCTCGCTGTGTGTGCACTACAATAAGATTAGTGCTTACCTGGTGTCTGTTGGTGCTGCATAACGCTGGTCCATGTTGTTCCTCTGCTCTGCTTCCTCCATGTGGTTTCAGCGTGGTGCGCGCGATTGTGCGCGCGTGTGTGCGCGCGCATACGCCGCCTTTTATAGCGTCGGCGTGCGTCGGGGGGGCGGGCCAGCAGCGTCAGGGTCTGTATAAAGGGAAAACTTCTCTCGGGCTGGTCTTTCCTCCTGGAGGCAGAGGAAGAAAGGATACAGAGCGTGCAGCTGGGTCTTTTGGCCACACAGGGACACCTAGTGGCGGTTTGGTGGATCTTCAGGTCTAGGACTTAGGTCCACTATTGACCAGAAAAAAAAAAAAAAAAAAAAGTTTTTTTGCTTAAAGGGACTCAGCCTTAGATCCAGCAGTATCTGAGTCTACCTTGGACTCCGGCTAACGGGCATTGGTGTGTCAATACTCACAGGTTTTCCTCGGTATTGCCACCTCCCAGGCGGGTAAAAAAAAAAAAAAAGAAAAAGACAGAAATTAGTTCTTTTTCATTTTCCTCATACCTGCCCTCATATTTGGTTACTCCTAGCTGCAACAGTCAGGTGTTGGCTATAGGGGTGACCCAAGGTTGTACAATGGCTCCAAAGGGATCTGGACCAGCCAAGGCTGCTAAAGGTGCCAAAAAGCAAAAGGGGTCTCCATCGGGGTCAGAGGATTTGGGCCAGGCTTCTACGGCCCCACCCTCGCCAGTCAGGACACCGAGTGGCATAGTACAAGAGCCATTGGGGGTGCTGGGGGCAGAGGCGGCCCCCGATCCACCCATTCCCGTTTACGTGACGGAAGAAATGCTAGCAGCCACCATGTGTGGGCTAGAGAAAAGGTTAACTGCGTTGTTTTCCCGTCCTTGCCCAAGTAGCAAGCGGGCTAGATCCTCCTCACCCAGTGTAGGGTTTTCAGATGCGGAGGTCTCCTCTTCAGAGGAATGGGACCCACAAGGGGATCAGGCAGACCCAAGTCCCGACGGTTCAGACAGGGAAAATTCCACTATAGATGAATATTTTTCGGCCTCTCAAGCGGAGGGCCTGTGGATCCAGTCTTTGACAGATATGGTTCGCACTGCCTTTAAACTTCCAGTGCCAGAACTAGTAGCCCCGGAGGTATCCTCATTGGGTTCTTTAAAGGCTCCATTAACTTGTGCATCTTTTCCAATGCACCCCCTTCTGCGGAACGTGATTTACCAGGATTGGGCTCGACCTGATAGAATCTTTGTCCCTCCTAAAAGATTCTCTATTCTCTACCCTATGGAAGAGGAATATGTAAGGAAATGGGCTCTCCCTACAGTGGACGCAGCCATTTCCTGCGTGAATAAATCCCTGACTTGTCCGGTTGAAAATGTCCATATGTTCAAGGATCCGGTCGACAAGAAATTCGAGACCCTACTGAAAGCAGCTTTCACCTCAGTAGGTGCCATGGTTCAGCCAGCAGTAGCAGCCATTGGTGTTTGTCAGGCCTTGAAGGATCAGGCAAAACATATATTAAAGGACATGCCGGCTCAGCATACTCATGAATTAGCAGAATTCCCTAGGGCTCTCTGCTTTGCAATAGATGCTATTAAGGACTCCATCCAACAGGCATCCCGTTCATCTCTACTGATGGTTCACATGCGTCGTCTTTTGTGGCTAAAGAACTGGTCAGCAGAGGCACCCTGCAAAAAGCTTTTAGCAGGGTTTCCCTTTCATGGGGGAAGACTATTCGGGGAAGACCTAGATAAATATATCCACACCATATCAAGTGGAAAAAGTACTTCCTTACCGGTCAAGAAAAGATCGCGTGGGCCCACGTTTAAACGACAGGCCATTGTAGGCTCGGCCCCTTCGACTTCTCGTCAGTATCGACGGCCTCCCGGGCGTTCAGCAGTTAATAGTCGCCCACAGGGACAAGCCGCGGCAAACAAGAGGCCCTGGTCTCGCAAGCCGGCTAAACCAGTCATCAAGTCAGATTCATGAAGGGGCGCCCCCACTCTCTTGGGTGGGGGGGAGGCTTCAGTTTTTCTCCGAAGTCTGGAAGGCCAGAATTCCCGACGCTTGGGTTCGGTCCGTAGTAGCCTCAGGCTACAAACTAGAGTTTCGAGAAATCCCCCCTCCTCATTTTCAGGGGTCAAGTCTTCCAAGCGACCCGTTAAAGAGGGCCTCTCTCGTAAAGGCGTTGGATCGCCTCTTGCTCCAAGGAGTAATTGTAGAAGTACCAACCCAAGAAAAGGGTCTGGGATTCTACTCCAACCTTTTTGTTATACCAAAACCCAATGGCGACGTCAGGCCTATATTAGACCTCAAACGCCTAAATCGCTTTCTAAGGATTCAGACCTTTCGTATGGACTCCATACGTTCAGTGACAGCCAGCCTGCATCAGGGCGACTTCCTAGCATCTATAGACATAAAGGATGCATATCTGCATGTGCCGATTTACCCAGCACATCACAAGTTTCTTCGTTTTACGATAAATCAAAGTCATTACCAGTTCGTAGCCCTCCCTTTCGGGTTGGCAACAGCGCCACGGGTATTCACAAAGGTGTTAGCCCCGGTGCTAGCCGTCCTAAGGACAGAAGGCATCTTGGTCCTAGCATACCTGGACGATCTCCTGGTTATCGACAGTTCAGCTTCCAACCTCAATCATGCAGTAGTCCGCACAGTGCGGCATCTAGAAGAGTTCGGGTGGATTGTGAACCAAGAAAAATCAAGGTTACAACCCACAAGACAGTTGGAATATCTAGGCTTTCGGTTAGATACAGAATGCCAGAGGGTATTTTTACCTCAAAAGAAGATCAGGTCGTTGATTCAAACGATTCAAATAGTTTTAGGCAAAAAGAAGCCGACTATTCGCCTATGCATGCGACTGCTGGGAAAGATGGTGGCCGCCTTCGAAGCAGCGCCCTATGCCCAGATCCATACCAGAATTCTGCAAGCAGCTATTCTCTCTGCTTGGAACAAGTCCATACAGGCATTAGACCGTCCATTAGTTCTTTCCCCAGGAGTCAGGCACAGCCTGTACTGGTGGCTGATCCCTCAAAAATTATCAAAAGGGAAAACCTTTTGCCCCATCTCGTGGAAAATAGTAACCACAGATGCCAGCCTATCAGGTTGGGGGGCAATCTTAGGAAAACGGACCCAGCAGGGACAGTGGTCAGAGGCAGAAAGTCTGCTTCCCATCAATGTCCTAGAGATCAGAGCTGCTCGGTTGGCCCTGGTCGCCTGGACTCTTCCCCTGCAGGGTCTGCCAGTAAGGATACAGTCCGACAATGCCACGGCGGTGGCATACATAAACCACCAGGGGGGCACAAGGAGCCTGGCGGCTCAAAGGGAAGTAAACCTGATTTTTTCATGGGCCGAAGCCCATGTACCCTGCATCTCAGCAGTGTTCATCCCAGGGATAGACAATTCTCAAGCAGATTTTTTGAGTCGTCAACAGTTACTCCCGGGAGAGTGGTCTCTTCACCCCCAGGTATTCCAAGAGATTTGCCAAAGATTCGGAGTTCCCGATGTGGACATCATGGCAACAAGATTCAACAAGAAATTGGACAAATTTGTATCCCGAGCCAGGGACCCCTCGGCCTACGGGACCGATGCGTTGGTTTGCCCCTGGCACCAGTTTTCTCTCCTGTATGCGTTCCCTCCACTACAGATGATTCCCCGCCTTCTACGAAGGATCAGGGTGGAGCGCAGGCCGGTGATCCTGGTGGCCCCAGCCTGGCCCAGAAGGGCTTGGTACGCACTCATCGTGAGGATGTCAGTAAGGGCACCGTGGCCACTCCCCCTGCGCCCAGATCTGCTGTCTCAGGGCCCGATCTACCACCCTGCTTCACAGCAGCTAAATTTGATGGCTTGGCGGCTGAATCTCTAATTCTTAAGGGCAGAGGCCTCTCTGCCCAAGTCATATCTACGTTAATTCAAGCTAGAAAGCCAGTCTCTAGAAATATCTATTACAGAGTCTGGAGAACCTATGTGGAGTGGTGCGAGTCTCAAGGAGGGCATCCTCGCAAGTTTTTTATTGACAGGATCTTGCGATTCCTCCAGGTTGGCGTTGACAAGGGGTTAGCTCTTAGTACTCTAAAGGGGCAGGTGTCTGCCTTATCGATATGGTTTCAAAGGCCTTTGGCCACACATTCGCTTGTGAAAACCTTTTTGCAGGGGGTCTTGCATGTAAATCCCCCTATTAGAGCTCCCCTCTGCCCCTGGAATTTAAATCTGGTCTTGTCAGCTTTACAAAAGCAGCCGTTTGAACCTCTGACAGAAATCCCTCTTGTGCTGCTAACCCGAAAGTTGGTTTTCTTGGTGGCTATGGCTTCGGCCAGAAGGGTCTCCGAGCTGGCAGCCTTGTCTTGCAGGGAACCGTACCTGATTCTGCATAAGGACAGAGTGGTTCTGCGGCCTCAGCCTTCTTTCCTTCCTAAGGTCATATCCAGTTTTCACTTGAATCAGGACCTAGTCCTACCATCCTTCTTTCCTACTCCCCAGTCCAGAGAGGAAAGATTGCTTCATACTTTGGATGTGGTCCGAGCCATGAGGGTTTATCTCAAGGCTACAGAAAAGATTCGGAAAACAGATGTGCTTTTCGTTCTTCCGGATGGCCCCAAGAAGGGTCAGCCGGCTGCCAAGTCTTCCTTGGCTAGGTGGATTAAGCAGCTGATTTTTCAGGCCTATGGTCTGAAGCGCGTTCCACCGCCCTTATCAGTTAAGGCCCATTCTACGAGGGCCATGAGTGCCTCTTGGGCGGCACACCATCAGATCTCTATGGCACAGGTTTGCAAAGCGGCAACCTGGTCTTCCGTACATACGTTTACTAAATTTTATAAGTTGGACATCACAAAGGCTGCGGACGCAGCATTTGGGCAGGCGGTCCTACGGGCAGCAGTATAGAATCCTCTGGCCCGGTTCACGCCCCCTTTTTTTCTGTTGGTGGAGCTATTTTTCCTCCTGATATATTTTCTGTTTGGCTATTTTTGGCCTTACGGTCTCCCTCCCTTCATGGAGCATTGCTTTGGGACATCCCATATGTAATGACTATGCGCTCTGTGTCCCGTGATGTACGATCAAGAAAAAGGGATTTTTAATAACAGCTTACCTGTAAAATCCTTTTCTTGGAGTACATCACGGGACACAGAGCTCCCACCCCTCTTTTTGGGGAACATTGTGTAACCTCAGAGAAATTGCTTGCTACAAAACTAAAGCACTCTCAGTGGGAGGGGGTTATATAGGGAGGAACTTCCTGTGAAGTTGATTACACCAGTGTCCACACCTGAAGGTACCCATATAACCCATATGTAATGACTATGCGCTCTGTGTCCCGTGATGTACTCCAAGAAAAGGATTTTACAGGTAAGCTGTTATTAAAAATCCCTTTTTTGACCAGATTGTTCTGGTGGCGCTACCATCACATCCCGCTTTACACTACTAGCTTTTACAGTATGAACACATTTTTCACCAAACCGATCACATACCAGGCGGGTGGTCGGCACCCACACACTCTCATTTTGTGGTGCAGTCTCTCCTTGTTCCCCCAGAGTAGTGCCAGAGCGGTCCTGAACAACCTCCAGTTCCAACACAGGGAGATCCCGGGAGGTTTCCATGGACAACCCTGCAGCTCTGCCTCTGGTGGTCAAGGAAGACATCTTACTCCCATCCTTTTTAGTAAACATATCACCAACAATATTCTCAAATATGACATTTCCAGAAATACATTTCTCAACCTTTAGAGGATCATCATGATACCTGATACCTGGGAAACCCTCCGCTCCAACACTGTGGGCTCCTGGGAGGTTTCTCTGGGCAACCCCACAGCACCTATATCTGTCACTAGGGAACATGGTATACTTATTTCTTTGGTCACCTTTAGTACAGCTCTTCCAGCACTCTGCTGGATTCCACCAGGTACATACAGAGTCCCCATGTCCTTTTCAGTCTTTAGTCCTGCTGACAGTTGGGCTTTACCCTGTGCCTCCCCCCTACTCTGGGTAGCACACTGTAGCAAGTCCACCTGTACTGCGGATCTCCCCGCTAAACACACTTCTACTTCATTGGGTTCTGTCCCATAAACTGCAACAGTCTTACCACTTCCTGTAGCCGTTGTCATAGCCTTCATTTGAGTGCGTTGTCTCTCATCTGTGGTGTCTCCATAGGCTGAATTTCTCATGTGGTCATGGAGAAACACTGCAGCCTTTCCAGACCCACCAACACCCCCTGCATGTAATACAGTATCCCTGTTGCTAGGGGTAACAGCAGACCAGCACTCCAAAGATGATTGGCTAGACCTCATGGTGGTTATAGACTGTTGTGTCCTTTCTGGGCTGACCACTTCACACAAGCGGCCATAATAAACGTCTTTATTTTGCTCATTGGTACCCCCTGCAGGCCACACAGACTTCTTGCCACTGTTGCCAGGGGTGACAACCGATATGTCTGCAGAAAACGCACGGCTGGTACACTGATGCACACTTATGCTCTCCTGAGCAATTGCTTGATTGTTGCTTTGTTGTCGCAGTGATGCCTCTCTCGTTGCTATGGGTGACGACCTCTCTTTGCTGGAGCGTTGCTGGCGGCCCATGATGCGACTGAACTCTCCTCTAAGAAGGATTTCCTCTTTAAACTTGCGATAGTCATCCTGGTCCCCATCCATCAAATGGTAAACCGACCAGTACTCTTCCAGCAATAAGGTTTGCAGCAATTTTGGCCACCGGTCTCTAGGCCAATTCCTCCTTACAGCGACTTTTTCAAACTTTTCCAGTAAGTCTCCAACCTCCTCTGTAGGTAGCATGGGTTGCATGTAATCAGATGCCACTATCTCAGCCCTTTGTACCGCATCCGATTCTTTAGTCTGGTTCCACTTGAACCACTCATTCACAGTCTCATACACCACTGGCCCCTTTTGACTGGCCCTCCTAGGTGGAGACATCTTCTCAGGCCACGCTGAGCTCACTTCCCCTTTAATTTGCTTTAACTTGAACTTCTTGCATTTTGACTGTCACATCCTTGCAGTCGCATGCACAGCAGCTTGTTACACAGTTCACAGCAGTAAAAAGGGAAAAAAATAATCTCACAGGTGCACCACCTGTATGCAACACAGTCCAAAATAAACTTCTGCGCAATGCAGTTTGCCTGGCTGCTACACACAGCTAGCAGTAACTCCTGCTGCGACTCACCACGGAGCAAGGACCCGGATTTCACCGTCTAGATGCCCGCTGAATCCACCACTGTAAACGTTGGGGGTGTTTAGCTCTTCTGGCAGATGCGTTTTGGTGTAGTGAGTCCACAGCAAACAGGCAATTAGCGTTAAGGGCCTGGTAGCCCACGTTTATTAAGTGGAGATAAACAAAACAAAAAGTCCATTCATAGGAATCCCACGCAGGGGTTTAAACGACATCCAAAGATAAATGAAAATACCAGCCCACCTGGCTACTCTTCAACAGCACTGCTGTTATAGGTAATGGTTCCTCAAACCATCCGCTCCTCCAGGCCCACAGTCCTGGATGCACAAGGCCCCAAAGTCCTTCAACGCATACAGCGTCCGTCCCAACACAGAGACACAGCAACAGTCACAGGCACTGCTTCACCTACCTTTCTTCCTTCCTCTCTCTCTCTCTCTCTCTCTCTCTCTCTCTCTCTCTCTCTCTCTCTCTCTCTCTCTCTCTCTCTCTCTCTGTTCTGACCAGTCCCTGATTATATTGTCAGCGTTCAGCTGGGAACCCAACCTGCTGGCTGGCTGTAAGATCTGGACACAGGGTTGGAGATCCCATCCCGCCCAAGTCTCTGCAGGATCTCCAACTCCACATCCCCATTCAAAACGATCAAAACCTGGAGAAAACTGACAGAGCAGTTTTCTCCATTTAAAGACTATGCTGTGTAGTTCTGCAGTCTGCTGACATGCAGACTCTGGGCCAGATTCTCTAAGAAAATCGCCGGCGTAGCGTAAGCCATTTACACTACGCCGCTGCATCGTACTAGAGAAAGTGCCGTATTCTCCATGCACTTGCTCCGTAGTTTGCGGAGGCGTAGAGTAAATCGCCCAGCGTAAGCCCGCGTAATTCAAATGGGGCGGCTTGTATTTAAATTAAGCGCGCCCCCGCGTCGTACGAACTGTGCATGCGCCGGCCGGGGAAAAAGCCCAGTGCGCATGCTCCAGCTCACGTCGGAAAGCGTCGTTGAAACCGACGTCAAAGCGACGTGATCGTCACTTACGCAATGCCCTATTCGCGAACGAGTTAGTAAAACAACGTAAGCAACGGAAAAAGCCGACGCTGACCCGACGCCATACTTAACATGGCATCCGACGGCACCCGACGGAACTTCGTAAGGTTACTCCTCATAGAAGCAGGGGTAACCTTACGAGTTCGTAAACGACGTACGCGACGACGGGGCGGCGTAAAAGCGATCGGGAATCGGCGTACTAGCCTCATTTGCATATGCAAATGAGAAAACAACGTAAAGGCCACCTAGTGGCCGGAGTTGTCATTACAACTACGATCCGCAAGTGTAATGGTATTACACTTGTCGGATGTTGAAGCGTATCTATGCCAAAGTGATGCTAAGCATCACTCGCATAGATACGAGGCAAAAAAAACGGCGATACGACGGGGTATCTGAGATACTCCGTCGTAGCGCCGCTGAGAATCTGGCCCTCTGTGTCCATTTTTGCTGCGTCTCCATGGTGACAGGGACCCTCACTATTACACTACTTATATGCAGACCTTGTCAGGGTACTGTCAGTTTGCTAGGAAACAAATGGCAACATCAGCTTCCACAATGATCAGTGACTACAAATGTCATACTAAAGCCTCTTACACAATATCGGACTTCCATTCAACTTTTCTGTGGATTTTGGTCCGAAGGGCGTTGGTCGTTTACTTGTTCTTCATACACACGGCCCAACATTTTCAGCCAACATTCACCAAATCACGTGGTTTTTCAGCTCTTTACCGCCACCCTTTGGACAACTTCTGCTATTGTTGTCTGATATTTAGCATTGGTTCTGAGCTTGAGTGTTTGTACTTTGGATTTTAGTTGGACTTAATTGTGTACAGACGATCGGATAAACCGATGTAACAGATTTATTGCCCAACAGTTGGTAAGCATAAACAGCCAACTTTTGTTGTCGTTAATTCAGCAAATAATTGTCTGATGGAGCATACACACGAACAGATTTTCCGACACAACACGTCCATCAGACAATTATGGCCATAAAGTTGGATCGTGTGTACGAGGCTTTACAGTTTATTATCCACAATAAGTGTAAAGTGCTTTTATATCACAGACAGCTTTTATTCTGTTCTCTATTGCCTCGTTTCAACTGAGCGGATCAGTTCGGGTTGGTTCAGTACGGTACGCTTTTTTGAGTGTTTCCATTATGAAAGCGGCCCATACAACTGAACCATACTGCACCATTGGGGTCCTGCTTCAGATATGGGGCCATAGAAAATGGTATTGTTCGGTTAGGGCGGAGCTACAATACATTCCACTGATTGGTGGATACGCTAGGCATTTTTTCTAAACCCTGTATGACCCCTGACGGTCTGACTTGCAGTGAAAACGTTCACCTGAATAGGCCGGACCATTCTAAACCTTCCAAACTGTACCGACCTGAAACGTTCTGCTAAGTGGAAACAAGGCATATGTAACCACTTCTCTCTCCATTTTCATTGTATTTTAATATCTAATTAGCCTGAATACAGGACAGCGCAGACAAAACCTGTCAAGAATAACTCAAGAGAACAGCAAAATATTGGAGAGGATCCTAAAGAGGCAATCTGAATATGGAAAATGGGTGTCAGAATGGGAAAAGGTGGAACAGATTCGCACAAATATATCCCGATACCAACGACCTTCTGGACCTGATTGGGTAAGAGGCATATAGTTAAGTAGAATATGTTAAAATCATTTTCTTTTTACTTTTTTTATTCTGTCATTCTGCCTTGTGTTCTATTTCTTGGAGAAACCCCATAAGTGTTGTCTCTCCATCCATTGTTGCAGAACAGTAACTTCTGTCATCTAAATAAGTGAATGATAGGGTGGGTTTATTGTAATTGCTTTATCATAGTGAACCTCAATAAAGCTTCGGGTCCCCGCTTAGGACTCCATAACCACATCCAATGTATTCCAGCGCTGAGGGTGCAGGCTAGGTAATAAGTCTGTCTCGACCCTTTGCAGCCTATAAGCTAGGAAAATGTTTCATTGCTGCACACCATACCGGCCCGTCTGTTACACAATAATAGCAGCCTCAGCCCAACTCCATCTAAGTCATTCCCCAAATGCAGTGTACGGGGCTTAGTCAAATTACAAAATACTTAATTTCTTTATCGTACATCACGGGACACAGAGCGCATAGCCATTACATATGGGTTATATGGGTACCTTCAGGTGTGGACACTGGTGTAATCAACTTCACAGGAAGTTCCTCCCTATATAACCCCCTCCCACTGAGAGTGCTTCAGTTTTTTCGCCAGTGTCTTAGGTGTTGGTCACGTCTAGCTGTCCCTCGGAGGTCTCGGGACCCAGGATAGCTAGCCGGATCCGTCCAAAGTGCTTCAAAGCCAAGGTGTACGGTACCCGGGCCCTGCTGGAGTGGGGTTTTGCCTATAATGCCTCTCCTTGGAGGGCTGGATTCTGGGCTCCAGTGCCTTAGTCTCTTCCAAGAACTAAACGCTACTGATGCCAGGATGCTATATAGGTCCAGGGGTGTGGGTTCCTTAAACACAGGACCCCGGTCCCTGAAGGTCCAAGACAATACCCACGGAGATGGGGGAAGGCTGGGCCTCTTGCAGTTTGCAATACCCTGCGGCGTGGAGCAGGTAAGAGGGAACCTGCGGGACTTGGTTCGACAGTAGGTATCCCCCTGGGGGTTCTGGGTTGGCTAATGGTATGCTTGTGCATCAGCCACTATCTCCACTATGTCTTTTTGACAGGATGGGATGTACTAATGTTTACCCAGATAACATGTAGATATATGTATGCTTGTTTAACCACTTAAGGACCCCCGCACGCACATATACGGCCACAGAATGGCTCGTACAGGCACAAGGGCGTAAATTTACGTCCCCGCCTTCGTGCGGTTCGGGGGTCCCATCGGGACCCCCTCCGCGGCGTGCGGGGGTCCCCCTGCCTCTGGGAGCGATCGCCGACGAGCGGGCGGATGTCCGTGATTTCCGCCCCCCCCCGCGATCGCTCCCAGCCAATGGGAGCGCGCTCCCATCGTGTCAGTTCCTCCTCCTGTGTTTACACAGGAAGGAGGAAATGATGTAATCTCTCATCGCAGCGCTGTTTCCCAGCGCTGCTGATGAGAGAAGACATCACAAGTAAGTGTGCACCAACACAACACTGACACACACTCACATAGGCAAATTAACCCCTTGTGATCGCCCCCCCCCCCACCCCCCTGTCACAGTGTCACTGAATGCAGTGATCTAATCACTGCATTTAGTGTCAGTGTGACAGGCAGTGTAAAAAACAGTTAGTGTTAGGTTCAGGATAGCCCCCCCACCCCCCCTAATAAAGTTTTAACCCCCTGATCACCGCCCTAGTTAACCCTTTCACTCCCTATTGCCAGCGTCACTAAGCGATCATTTTTCTGATCGCTGTATTAGTGTCGCTGTTCCCGCTAGGTAGCTATTTTTTTTTATTGCGATTTTTTTTTTTTACTAAAGACATGTGGCTGAATTAATTTTGGCCTAAATGTTTTACTAAAATTTAGTTTATTTGATTTTTTTTATAACAAAAAGTAAAAAAATTGTGTTTTTTTTTTCAAATTGTGGCTCTATTTTAGTTTATAGCGCAAAAAATAAAAATCGCAGAGGCAATCGAAAACCACCGAAAGAAAGCTCTATTTGTGGGAAGAAAAGGACGCAAATTTTGTTTGGGAGCCACGTCGCACGACCGCGCAATTGTCTGTTAAAGCGACGCAGTGCCGAATCGCAAAAACACCTTGGGTCATTTACCAGCGTATTGGTCCGGGTCTTAAGTGGTTAAGATATATATTTTGCTACTCCCCCCAGATCTGCCTGTTAGCATTGATACTGCAGCCCCCACGTACTATAAAGAGGGAATGCTGGTGAAACTCCTGTTTCTTAGGAAGCCTATGGGGACAGCTTCCTCTATGTATGCACTACATTGAGAATTAGTGCTTACCTGGTGTTAGTTTGGGCTGCTGGCATTGGTCCATGCTTCTCCTCTGCTCCCTGCTTCCTCCATGTTGATTTCAGCGTGGGGAGGGTGCGCACGCCGTCTTTTATGGCGTCCTCGTGCATAGGGGGGGCGGGCCGGCTGGTCTTTCCCTTCTGAGAGCGGTGGAGAAAGGACACAGAGCGCGCAGCTGAGCCATTTTTTTGGCATGCAGTGACACCTAGTGGCGGTTGGTGGATCTTCAGGTCTGGACTTAACCACTTACCTACTGTGCCCCTACACCCCCTTCCTGCCCAGACAAAATATAAGCTTCCGGCACTGCGTCACTTTAACTGACAATGGCTCCCAAACAAAATTGGCGTCCTTTTTTTCCCACAAATAGAGCTTTCTTTTGGTGGTATTTGATCACCTCTGCGGTTTTTATTTTTTGCGCTATAAACAAAAATAGAGCGTCAATTTTTAAAAAAATGCAATATTTTTTCCTTTTTGCTATAATAAATAACCCCAAAAAATATATAAAAAAAATATTTTTTCCCTCAGTTTAGGCCGATACGTATTCTTCTACATATTTTTGGTAAAAAAAAAATGCAATAAGCGTTTATCGATTGGTTTGCGCAAAATTTATAGCGTTTACAAAATAGGGGATAGTTTATGGCATTTTTTTTTTTTTTTTTTTTTTACTGTTAATGGCGGCGATCTGCGATTTTTTTATTGGGACTGCGACGTTATGGCGGACATTTCGGACACTTTTCTGACATTTTTGGGACCATTTACATTTATACAGTGAAAAATGCTATAAATATGCATTGATTACTGTATAAATGTGACTGGTAGTGAAGGGGTTAACCACTAGGGGGCGGGGAAGGGGTTAAATGTGTGTCCTATGAGTGTTCTAACTGTAGGGGGAGGGGGGGTGACTGGGGGAGGTGACCGATTGTGTCCCTATGTACAAGGGACACAATCGATCTCCTCTCTCCCTGACAGGACGTGCAGCTCTGTGTTTACATACAGAGCTGCACGTCCCCGCTCAGTTACTGAGCAATCGCGTGTGCCCGGCGGCGATCGTTGCCGCCGGGCACTCGCACGGGATCCCCGCGCCCGCCCGCGGCTTTAAAGGGACATCACGTCATATGACGTGATGTCAGAACAATGGAGTCGTCTGCCCGCCGTCATTTGACGGTGGGCAGATGACAAGTGGTTAAAGTCCACTTTGACCAAAAAAAAAAAAAAAAAAAAAGGGGGTTTTTTCTTAAAGGGACTCAGCCTTAGATCCGGCAGCATCCGAGTCTACCTTGGGCTCCAGCTAACGGGCATTGGTGTTGCAATACTCACAGGTTTTTCTCGGTATTGCCACATTCTAGAGCGTGGAAAAAAATAAAAACATTTTTTTTTTTCCATAGCCTGTTCTTATTAGTTCACTCCTAGCTACAACAGTCGGGTGTTGGCTACAGGGGTGTCTCAAGGTTGTGCAATGGCTCCCAAGGGATCAGGACCAGCTAAGGCTGCAAAGGGTGCCAAAGAACAAGTCTCCATCGGGGTCAGAGGATTTGGGTCAGGATGGTCCCACCCTCGCTAGATAGGCCACCGAGTAGCATCTTACAGGAGCCATTGAGGGTGCTGGGGGCAGAGGCGGCCCCCAATCCACCTATTCCCGTTTACGTAACGGAAGAAATGCTAGCGACCACCCTGGGTGGGCTAGAGGAAAGGTTAACGGCTTTGATTGCCCGCTCTTTGCCAGATGGCAAACGGGCTAGATCCCCGTCACCTAGATTGGTGTTTTCAGATGCGGGGTCTCCTCGCCGGAGGAACAGGACCCACAAGGGGATCAAGCGGACCAGAGTCCCGACGGTTCAGACATGGAGGGTTCCACTCTAGATACATTTTTTTCGGCTTCTCAAGCGGAGAGCCTGTGGATCCAGTCTCTGACAGATATTGTTCGCACTGCTTTTAAAAACTTCCAGTGTCAGAACTATTAGCCCCTGCAGTATCCTCATTAGGTTCTTTAAAGGCACCATTAACTTGGGTGTCTTTTCCAATTCACCCCCTTCTGGAGAGCGTGTTTTTTTCAGGATTGGGCTCGACCTGATAGGATCTTTTCCCTCCTAAAAGGTTCACTATTTTCTATCCTATGGAAGAAAAATTTGCAAAGAAATGGGCACTCCCTACTGTGGATGCGGCCATTTCCTGCGTGAATAAATCCCTGACCTGTCCGGTTGGAAATGTCCAGATGTTCAAAGATCCGGCCGACAAAAAATTGGAGACCCTACAGAAGGCTTTGTTTACCACAGTAGGTGCCGTGGTTCAGCCAGCAGTGGCAGCCATTGGCGTTTGTCAGGCTTTAAAGAAACAGTTTTTAAAGGGACATGCCGGCTCAGCAAACTCGTGAATTAGCAGACCTCCCAAGGGCTCTCTGCTTTGCAATAGATGCTATTAAGGACTCCGTTCAACGGGCGTCCCGTCTATCTCTGCTGGTGGTTCATATGCGTCGTCTTTTGTGGCTAAAGAACTGATCAGCAGAGGCACCCTGCAAAAAACTTTTAGCAGGATTTCCCTTTCAGGGTGGAAGACTATTCGGTGAAGACCTAGATAAATATATCCAAACCATATCAAGTGGTAAAAGTTTTTCCTTACCGGTCAAGAAAAGACCGCGCGGGCCCGCGTTTAAGCGACGGGCCTTTTACTGGCTCGGCCCCTTCAGCTTCCCATCAGTATCGACGGCCTCCCGGGCGTTCAACATTTAATAGCCGCCCACAGGGACAAGCCGCGGAAAACAAGAGGCCATGGTCTCGCAAGCCGGCTAAACCTGTCATCAAGTCAGATTCATGAAGGGGCGCCCCCACTCTCTTGGGTGGGCGGAAGACTTCGGTTTTTCTCCGAAGTGTGGAAAGCCAGAATTCCCGACTCTTGGGTTCGGTTCGTGGTAGCCACGGGCTACAAACTAGAGTTTCGAGAAGTCCCCCCTCCTCATTTTCGGGGGTCAAAGTCTTCCAAGCGGCCCATTAAAGAGGGCCTCTCTCATAAAGGCATTGAATCGCCTCTGGCTCCAAGGAGTAATTGTAGAAGTACCAACCCAGGAATGGGGTCTGGGATTCTATTCCAACCTTTTTCATAAATACCCAATGGTGACGTCAGGCCTATCTTAGACCTCAAACGCCTAAATCGCTTTCTAAGATGTAGACCTTTCGTATGGAATCCATACGTTCGGTGGCAGCCAGCCTACATCATGACGACTTTCTAGCATCTATAGACATAAAGGATGCTTATCTGCACATGCCAATCTACCCGGCACATCACAAGTTTCTTCATTTTATGATAGATCAACGTCATTTCCAGTTCGTAGCCCTCCCTTTCGGGTTGGCAACAGCTCCGCGGGTATCCACAAAGGTGTTAGCCCCGGTGCTAGCCGTCCTCAGGACAGAAGGCATTTTAGTCCTGGTATACCTGGACGATCTCCTGCTTATCGACAGATCAGCTTCCAACCTCAATCATGCAGTAGTCCGCACAGTTCGGCATCTAGAGGAGTTTGGGTGGATTTTTGAACCAAGATAAATCGAGGTTGCAACCCACAAAACAGTTAGAATTCTAGGCCTTCGGCTAGATACAGTCGGCCAGAGGATATTTTTTCCTCAAGCAAAAGTCAGGTCATTGACTCAAACAGTTCAAATAGTCTTAGGCAAGAAGAGGCCGACTATTCGCCTAGGCATACGACTGCTGGGGAAGAGGGTGGCCGCCTTCGAAGCAGTGCCCTATGCCCAGATCCATACCAGAGTTCTCCAGGCAGCCATTCTCTCTGCTTGAAACAAGTCCATGCAGGCACTAGTCCGTTGGTTCTCTCAGGGGTCCGGCGCAGCCTGTTCTGGTGGCTGGTCCCTCAATATTTGTCAAAGGGGAAATCCTTTTGCCCCATCACATGGAAAATTTTAGGAAGACTGACCCAGCAGGGACAGTGATAGGAGGCAGAAAGACTGCTTCCCATTAATATCCTACAGATCAGAGCTGCTCGGTTGGCCCTGGTCGTCTGGACTCTCCCCCTTCAGGGTCTACCAGTAAGGGTACAGTCCGACAGTGCCACGGCGGTGGCATACATAAACCACCAGGGGGGCACAAGGAGCCTAGTGGCTCAAAGGGAAGTAAACCTGATTTTCTCATGGGCCGAAGCCCATGTACCCTGCATCTCGGCAGTGTTCATCCCAGGGATAGACAATTCTCAAGCAGATTTTTGAATCTTCAACAGTTGCTCCCGGGGGATTGGTCTCTTCACCCCCAGGTATTCCAAGACATTTGCCAAGGATTCGGAGTTCCCGATGTAGACATCATGGCAACGAGAGTCAACAAGGAATTGGACAAATTCGTATCCTGAGCCAGGGATCCCTCGGCCTACGGGACCAATGCGTTGGTTTGCCCCTGGCACCAGTTGTCTCTCCTGTATGCGTTCCCTCCACTGCAGATGATTCCCCGCCTTCTACGAAGGATCAGGGTGGAGCGCAGGCCTGTGATCCTGGTGGCCCCAGCCTGGCCCAGGAGGGCTTGGTACGCGCCCATCGTGAGGATGTCAGTGGGGGCACCGGGGCCACTCCCCCTGCGCCCAGACCTGTTATCTCAGGGCACGATATGCCACCCTGCTTCACAGCAGCTAGATTCGATGGCTTGGCGGCTGAATCCCTAATTCTTAAGGGCAGAGGCCTCTCAGCCCAGATCATATCTACGTTGATTCTGGCTAGGAAACCAGTCTCTAGAAATATCTATTACAGAGTCTGGAGGACCTATGGGGAGTGATGCGAGTCTCAAAGAGGGCATCCTCGTAAGTTTTATCGACAGGATCTTGCGATTCCTCCAGGTTGGCGTTGATAAGGGATTAGCTCTTAGTACTCTAAAGGGGCAGGTGTCTGCCTTATCGATATGGTTTCAAAGGCCTTTGGCCGCGCATTCGCTTGTGAAAACCTTTTTGCAGGGGGTCTTGCATGTAAATCCCCCTATTAGAGCTCCCCTCTGCCCCTGGAATTTAAAACTCGTCTTGTCAGCTTTACAAAGACAACCGTTTGAACCTCTGACAGAAATCCCTCTTGTGCTGCTAACCCGAAAGTCGGTTTTCTTGGTGGCTATGGCTTCGGCCAGAAGGGTCTCCGAGCTGGCAGCCTTGTCTTGCAGGGAACCGTACCTGATTCGGCATAAGGTCAGAGTGGTTCTGCGGCCTCAACCTTCTTTCCTTCCTAAGGTCATATCCAGTTTTCACTTGAATCAGGACCTAGTCCTACCATCCTTCTTTCCTACTCCCCAGTCCAGAGAGGAAAGACTGCTTCATACTTTGGACGTGGTCCGAGCCATGAGGGTTTATCTCAGGGCTACAGAGAAGATTCGGAAAACAGATGTGCTTTTTCTTCTTCCGGATGGCCCCAAAAAGGGTCAGCCGGCTGCCAAGTCTTCCTTGGCTAGGTGGATTAAGCAGCTGATTTTTCAGGCCTATGGTCTGAAGCGCATTCCACCTCCCTTATCAGTTAAAGCCCATTCTACGAGGGCCATGAGTGCCTCTTGGGCGGCACACCATCAGATCTCTATGGCACAGGTTTGCAAAGCGGCAACCTGGTCTTCCGTACATACGTTTATTAAATTGTATAAGTTGGACGTCGCAAAAGCTACGGACGCAGCATTTGGGCAGGCGGTCCTACGGGCAGCAGTATAGAATCCTCTGGCCCGGTTCACGCCCCCTTGTTTTTCTGTTGGTGGAGCTATTTTTTCTCCTGATAATGTTTGGCTATTTTTGGCCTTACGGTCTCCCTCCCTTCATGGAGCATTGCTTTGGGACATCCCATATGTAATGGCTATGCGCTCTGTGTCCCGTGATGTACGATAAAGAAAAAGGGATTTTTAATAACAGCTTACCTGTAAAATCCTTTTCTTGAAGTACATCACGGGACACAGAGCTCCCACCCCTCTTTTGGGGAACATTGTATAACCTCGGAGAAATCTTTTTTTTTAATGTAAACTTTATTTTGAAAATGTTCAAATAACAAACATACAGTCAGCCAACATAGCTCAGAAAGAGAAAGACAAAGACATCACATAACATAACATATCGGGCTGTATACCGGGTACTTGTACGCAACATAGGAGTAGTAACTAGTGATGAGCGGAATACGCCATATTCGATTTCGCGAATATTTCAAAGAATATTCGCTAATATTCGTTAATATCGAATATTCGTGATATTTTATAAAAAAATAAAATTGCAAAAATGCGAAATTTCGCTATTTTTTTTTATATATATATTTTTTTTATATATATATTTTTTTTATACATATAAAAAAAAAAAATTGCGAAATTTCGCTAATGCGAAATTTCGCTAGTGCGAATGCGAAATTGATTGCGAAATTGATTGCGAAATTTGAAAGAATACGAATATTCGAAATAGCGAATATTCGCCGCGATATTCGAGTTATTCGCGAATACTCGAATATGCAATATTCGTAGCGAATATTCGCAATGCGAATATTCGTGAGCAACACTAGTAGTAACAACCCAGGGGCGTACCTAAACCGGGGGAAACGTCTGGGGGAATGATTATCAACATATTGCAACTATGTTATAAATTGGCTCAGCAGTGGGTCACCCCTGTCATTCCTGTCTGGCACACACCTGTGAAGGGTAAATGCCTCCAAACGACCATAGGAATCAGATCTTACCTCTGGGTATCTGGCCCACAGAAAGTGGGGGAGTAGAGAAGGGAAAACTTAGATGAAGGAGGGAAAAATAATAATACAAAAACAATAAATTGGGGACAAAACAAAAAAAGAAAAAGAAGAACATCTGCTATTTGAACTACGCAATGTAGAAACTGTAGCAAACCTGCCTAGGCTCTACCGCTCCTTCGCCTCTGAACCTCCAGCATCTCGGGTCCTCTCCTGCTCAGCCCCACTACTAGAAGAGGCCACAGCCGGTGAGGGCCCCGAAGCAAACAGCCCACCCGGGCCTGCATAATGTATCCAAGTGGCCCAAATGGAGTAAAACTTTTCATATTTGTCCTTATACTGTGCCATCCACTCCTCAGCAATGCCACCCATTCAGTACGGGTTGGTACCTGTGGCGTCTTCCAATCGGAATTAACCGACGGGTCGCATTGAGCAGAGGGGCTATATGGACTTGCGATACTAGCTGACAGGAACAGTGGGGAAGTGCAGCAAAGATTCCAATGGGGAATCTGGGAGCTCTACGTCTAGAATGAGCTTAATCTGTGCATGGACATCCTGCCAGAAGTGTTGTAGTCTGGGGCATTTCCACCAAATGTGGAGGAAAGTGCCTCTGTGGCCACAATCTCTCCAGCATGTGTCTAGTAGAGAAGGATAGATCTAAGTGAGTTTAGAGGGTACCCTATACCACCTGGTCAGGACCTTATAGCTATTCTCCTGCATTCTCGTATTGACCGTGCTCGAATGTGTGAGTCTATACAGGTGGTCCAGCTGAGGCTCGGTAAAGACATGCTGAAGGTCCCTCTCCCATTCCCGGATGAACCCCCGGTTTCCTTTCAGTATGTAGGGATTGCAGCAGGTTATACAGCACTGAGATGGCGTGGGGGATAGCAGAGGTCGACATACATAGTTAAAATATCCCCTGCTGTAGCAAATTGGATCATGCTCTGCTGGGGTTTTTTGCCTTCCTCTGGATCAACTGTGGGTACAGAGTTGGGTGTATGGGATTGTACTGTGTTTTTTATTTTGTTTGTTTATTTTTTTGTGGTTGAACTAGATGGACTTTTGTCTTTTTTCAACCTGACTAACTATGTAACTACAGTATAGTCGTTTAATGGGAGAGGCTAGGGTAGGCGATCAAACCCCTTGGGGCAGATTGGTGACAAAGTGCCTGAGTTGTCTGTAACACCACTCATCCATGGGGAAGGGGCCATATTGTACCCATAGTGTGGCCAGAGGTAACAGGCCGTGGGCCTGAACAAATCTGCCACATCTGGACTCTCCATCTGCCGCCCAGGTTTTAAAAAAGAACGGGTGTTCCCCAGGAGTAAACCAGGGGAAGCCGCCAAGGGGTGCCAATGGGGAAGTCGTAGGCGCGAGCTTCCCCCCTCTGTTCAGGGCATCCCAGGTCTGAACCTGTTCTTTTAAGGAAAATATATAATGTACATTCTTACAAATAAATCCAATACTTAAAAATGAATCTGTGGACATTAAAGTATTTACATATTTTAACAAGTATAAATACACTTTAAAAATACGTCTTTACTGACCTCTGTAGATGCAAGTACTGTGGAGCAATACATGCACAAAATTCCCTTTATAAGCACTGAAGTCATTCTCTCAGCAGCTCAGCTCTACTGCTCACTTCTCCCAGAGCACCTGCTCTTTGCTATCATTAGAAATGTAAAGGCTTTTGGCTTACTGATAGAAAGGGGAGAAGAGGAAGCTGAGCTGCTGTGAGAAGGACTTAAACGACTTCTGTGCTTGTGCTGTAAATTTAAAGATGCATTTCTCCACAGTGCCTGCAGCTACAGAGATCTCCTTTATTTTAGAGGTTATTTACTGCTGTCATGTCAATAGCCTGGCTACAGGTTCACATTAAAGTGTAAAAGTTTAATAGAAGAATGTAATATGTGTGCATTTGTGAACCTACAGAGATGATAAAGTACAGTAATGACCGTGTCATTCAAATTAGCATAGATCATTTTATTTCAAAAGTTTGTAAGGAAGAGAGCCACAAAAATAATGTGACCTAACTAAATTGTTGCTGTCATTCTCAATTTAAAGGCAGGATGGCAGAGATCTACATTTATGGACATGAGAAGGGATATGGATATCCAACATTCAACAGAGAAAAGTGAAGTAGAAAGAACACAGATGGGTGAGTATGCAGTGGCGGCCCGTGCATTGTGGGCGCACGGGCACTGCCTCCCCTAACACCGCCACCGCCCTCCCAATCCATGCGCATGAATTATAATTGTGGGAATAGGCGGGGGTGTATCTTTTAAAGCACCTGATTAGAGCCAGAGGATCTAATAGGCTTCAAAATAGGGTGGGCTCAGGGCGTAGAGAGTGAGCCTTGATCCCACCCAGTTGTGTGACACTAGCGATTGAATATTCGCTATTCTGCCACATTCTTCTCCCAGTCAATCGTGTTTCAGGACACCAGTCTTATGACTCCCTGGCCAATCGTGTCTCAGGACACACTTCTGGGTTCCAATCGCCTGGAAGGAGAATGTATGTGTCCTCGCTTTAGCTGACAGCTCCTCCTTCTCCCTGCCTTTGTGTTTCCTCCATGCCTCCGCTAGGTAAGGTGATTGCCGCTGCCTGTGTCTCCCACGAGAGGCTGTTGGTGCTGTAGGTGATCGCTGCTGCCTGTGTCTCCCGCGTGGGGGGGGGGGTTGTTGGTTCTGCGGGTGATCACCACTGCCTGTGTCTCCTGCGATGGGGTTGTTGGTACTGCTACCTGTGTCTGACGGGGGGTTTGTTGGTGCTGCCTGTGTCTCCCGCAGGGGGGGTTGTTGGTGATGCTGGTGATCTTTGCTGCCTGTGTCTCCCGCAGGGGGGTTGTGGGTGCTGCCTGTGTCTCCCGCAGGGGGGGTTGTTGGTGATGCTGGTGATCTTTGCTGCCTGTGTCTCCCGCAGGGGGGTTGTTGGTGCTGCCTGTGTCTCCCGCAGGGGGGTTGTTGGTGATGCTGGTGATCTTTGCTGCCTGTGTCTCCCGCAGGGGAGTTGTTGGTGCTGCCTGTGTCTCCTGCAGGGGGGGTTGTTGGTGATGCTGGTGATCTTTGCTGCCTGTGTCTCCCGCAGGGGGGTTGTTGGTGCTGCCTGTGTCTCCCGCAGGGGGGGTTGTTGGTGATGCTGGTGATCTTTGCTGCCTGTGTCTCCCGCAGGGGGGTTGTTGGTGCTGCCTTTGTCTCCTGTAGTATTGTTTGTGCCCCCCTCCAAAAATTGTAAGCACCAGTAGCCACTGGTGAGTAGCTTTTAGTAAGTTAATTTGTTTTGCCATGCAGGGGTTGTAAACCAAACACTTTGCTCTGTCCTTGTGGGTATTGGACCATTTAGCTAACTACACTCTTTTAGCCTAAGCATTTTAGGAGTGCACAGCACACGAAAAGCATGCATGTAAGCATTGCCTCTCATGGCTGCAGGTTTACAGTCCTTAAATGTGGCTACATTTGTTTTACTTTTTTCTTTACAAGGCTTAAAGTGGATGTAAACCCACTCTCATCCTTTCTAAACTACTGCCATAGTGCTTATCTATAAGGATATACAAGCCTTCTGCATGTATCCTTACCTGTCAAATGTCTCCCTTCTGTCTGTTATGAGAACTGAAAAACTGCAGATTCTGTGGGTGAATCTGTTGTCTGGAGCTTGGTGGGTGGAGTTGTGATGTCAGTAGACTCCCGCCCACCTCTACACTCCCCTTGTCAACATGCATTTTCTCCTGTGTATTTGTTACACTAAATTCTGCTATGATCACTAACATCCAGTCAAATCCCAGAAAAGTAACCACATGACTTCAGAAAAGGAGTGGGGTGGGAATTAAAAAATGATGCCTGTCTTTGGCTAGTGCATGAGATATGTAAGTCACCTGTCACTCACAGCAGGGGGGAATAACTGAGAAGGTTTTCTATGTTTGTCAGTTTTATCTCACTGAAAAAAAGATAGGAGGATTGCTCAGAGCTGGATTAACTCTTTGTGGCAAGACTGGGCACAGATAATAGGAAATACCTTTGCCCTCCCATCCCAAAACATAGGAGGTGTGTTCCAGTAGTTTACAGAGGTGGACTGGACAGAGACAATAACACTGTTTGAGATTTTAGTGCAGCACAGTGACAGGTATAATGCACAGGAGCCTATGAGCTCACTAGACAAAAAGGGAGCAAATAAGAGAAGCTCATCATTATGGTTTATATACAATTTAAAGTGGTTGCAAAGTGGTTGCAAAGCCACATCTATTCAATCCTTATATCCTCTATGTTTTATGTCCATATTAATTGCAGTGTTTTTTTATTTTTTTTAATTACATGGCTAAGTACCTTTTTTAAATAGCTCTGTTGTGCGGTCACGTGCTATGCCTCTGCTCTCCTTCCTGATCTAAGGGAGTACATTGGGAAGGGCTGAGATTCCCTTCTGACGTACAGTGGCTTGAAAAAGTATTCTTACCGCTTGAAATTTTCTACATTTTGTCAGTTACAACCAAAAACATAAATGTATTTTAATGTGATTTTATGTGATAGACCAACACAAAGTGTCAGGAAGTGGAAGGAAAATGATGAATGGTTTTGAACATTTTTTTTACAATGTGTTCACTTTTGTGAAAAGTGTGGCGTGCATTTGTATTCAGCCCTCCGGAGTCAATTCTTTGTAGAACCACCTTTCTCTGCAATTACAGCTGCAAGTCTTTTTAGGGATATCTCTACCAGCTTTGCACATCTAGTGAGTGACATTTTTGCCCACTCTTCTTTGCAAACTAGCTCAAGCTCTGTCAGATTGGATGGAGAGCGTCTGTGAACAGCAATTTTCAAGTGTTGCCACAGATTCTCAATCGGCTTAAGTCTGGACTTTCTAACACATGAATATGATTTGATCTAAACTATTCCATTGTAGCTCTGGCTGTATGTTTAGGGTCATTGTCCTGCTGGAAGGTGAACCTCTGCCCCAGTCAAGTCTTTTGCAGACGCTTTTCTTCTAAACCTGCGTACACACGATGGGTTCAAACCGATGAAAACGGACTGAAGTTCGTTTTTCATCGGTCCAAACTGATCGTGTGTAGGCCCCATCGGTCCGTTATCCTTCGAACGGCTAACCGATAGGTCAAAACCGATCATAGTACGCACGAGCATCTGTTAAAAATCCACGCATGCTCAGAATCAAGTCGACGCATGCTTGGAAGCATTCAACTTCGTTTTTTTCATCACGTCGTTGTGTTTTACGTCACCGCATTCTGGCACGATCGGTTCATGAACCGATGGTGTGTAGGCACATCAGTTCATCAGTCAGCTTCATCGGTGAACCGATAAAAACGGTCCGTCGGACCGTTCTCATCGGATGGACCGATCGTGTGTACAGGGCTTAAGATTGCCCTGTATTTGGCACCATCCATCTTCTCATTAACTCTGACCAGCTTATCTATCCCTGCTGAAAAAAAGCATCCCTACAACATGATGCTGCCACCACCATGTTTCACGGTGGGGTTGGTAAGTTCAGGGTATGTACAGTGTTTTCCACCACACTTAGCATATTGCTTGTAGGCCAGAAAGCACCTTCTTCCGCATGTTTGCTGTGTCCCCCACATGGCTTCTCGCAAACTGCAAATGGGACTTCTTATGGCTTTCTTTCAACAATGGCTTTCTTCTTGTTGCTCTTCCATAAAGGCCAGATTTGTACAATGCATGACTAATAGTTGTCATGTGGCCTCTTGGCTGCTTCTCTGATTAATGCTCTCCTTACCCGGCCTGTCAATTTAGGTGGGCGGCCATGTCTTGGTAGGTCTGCAGTTGTGCCACACTCTTTCCATTTTCGGATGATGGATTGAATAGTGCTCCGTGAGATGTTCAAAGCTTGTGATATTTTCTTTTTAACCCAACCCTCCTTTAAACTTCTCCACACCTTTATCCCTGACCTGTCTGGTGTGTTCCCTGGCATTAATGATGCTGTTTTGTTCACTAAGGTTCTCTTACCTCTGAGGGCTTCAAAAAACAGCTGTATTTATAGTGAGATTAAATTACACACATTTGGACTCTATTTACTATTTAGGTGACTTCTGAAAGCAATTGGTTCCACTAGATTTTAGTTAGGGGTATTGGAGTAAAGGGAGCTGAATACAAATGCACTCCACACTTTGTAGATATTTATTTGTAAACATTTTTTTTTAGAAAATGGATATATGGAAAGAACCCGCACTCTGGAATCCATCCAAATTCTTTATTCAATAATCGCTAAGTACAAAGTTACTGCTAACATGTTTGCTGTGAACAAGGCTCTATGCGGAAACATGTTAGCAGTTACTCTGTACTTGGTGATTATCCAATAAAGAATTTGGATGGATTCCAGAGTGCGGGTTCTTTCCATAAACCCACATTTCGAGTTTGTGACGAATGGGAGGTCGTCTGAACCTGGCACCTGGAGAGAAGGTACCAGTAACCAACATGCATATTTGGAGATTTTCACAGTTAGAGCGGTGCTACCCTGTGTGTACATTTTATTTATCTTTTTCTGTCTACTTCACAATTATGTGCCACTTTGTGTTGGTCTATCACATAAAATCCCAATAAAATACATTTACATTTTTGTTTGTAACATGACAAAATGTGGAACATTTCAAGGAGTGTGAATACCTTTTCAAGGCACTGTATGTAAGATACATCAGAAGAGGAATCTGTGCTCTCTGACCTTGTGTCCGCACATTGCCAATTGACACTATGCCAGTCACATGTTAAAAAATAAATAAAGGCAGGATGAGTGGGATGGGGATTGGCTTCTCACACAGACCACAAACATGGCGGGGAGGGTGGGAGAGAGGAACATGCAGTCACGCTGAAGACACAGCAGGATGACGGAGGGACATACTATTATGGATCATCAGCCATGATTGGCGTGGTCAGTTTACAGGGAGGAATCACAATAACAGGCAGTATCAATCAGGTATTGTACAACATAGAAAGGGATACATGCAAAAGCATTATGCTATATATTGGGCCTTAAAGGGACAGGACCATGTTTTTTATTTTTTAGGGTTACAACCACTTTAAAGTAGTACTTTAGTCAGAAAAGTAGGTTTTTCCTCTGTCAAATTTTGGCGGATCGGAGTGGGTCGGATGTCAGCGGGCATGTCACCGCTGACATCCGCGGCTCTATAGAGGAGCACGGAGCGCCCGTTCAGGTCCCCATAAAAAACCGTCAGGCAGATCTGAACGGGCGCTCCTTATGAAAGAGCCCTAACTGTAAAGGATTAGAGGGTTTAATTCTGTTTTAGGGCTGTCAGCAAATCAACCTCTACAAATTCAGCAGTGCCTAAAAAGATCTAAAAACGGAGAGCAAATAAGCATGTGCAGAGCAGTGTAAGAAAGTGTATTACTGGATTTTAAATAGCATAGACACAATTTTTAATGTTTTACATAGCTATATCTGCTAAACCAGCCAACCTGAAGTCATCAAGCAAAAACCAAATTTTCCATCCCTCTGGTGGATCGGATGAACACGGACAGACGCTCTGTGTTCATCCGATCCCCCCATAGGGGAGAGAGGAGAAAAGACAGGGCGGTGGACCACCCTGTCATCCGTCGGCTCAGCGGGGATCAACGGAGCGATCCCCGCTGAGCAAACAGAGGTGCATGGGGCGGATCATTACTGATGTGCCCTAAAACCTTTGATTGCGTGCATAATTCATTCCAGAAACATGCTTGTAATCCAAAGCACTTGTATATCAAAGCATTTTTTTTACAGTGTATAAAACAGAAAAGATGCGCCTCTAAGACCTCGTACACACGATCAAATCTGTCTGCTGAAAACGGTCTGCTAAACCGTTTCAGCAGACAGATTTGATCGTGTGTACGGGCGAGCCGACGGATTTGGCCACCCTACAGATTGGAAAGCATGCTTACCAATCTGTCGGCTGGGAACCCGTCCGCCCGACATGTCTGCTGGTTAGTATGCTAACCAGCAGACATGTCTTCTCGCACACGCGCCGAATGGTTTTGACGCATGCGCGGAAGTGTTTTACTTCCTGGTGCGGTGACGTGGCGGTGTCAACGTCACCGACACGTCAGCACGCTGTCTGCTGGCGGGGATTTTGGTTTGCTCGTGTGTACATGCGAGCAAACCAAAATCCAAGCAGACAGATTTGTTCAAATCGGTCGGTCCGACCGATTTGAACAAATGGATTGCCTCGTGTGTACGAGGCCTAAGTGTTGCAATAAGTTGCTAATTGTTGTACCTTCATTATATATAACCATATGGCTACACTTAGAGGCTCCTCTCTTTTTTATACTCAGTTGTGACATGAAGCTACTATTATATCAAGACATCGCTTGTAAATCAAGGCAAAATGTATTAAATGTTGCTTGTCTTGCAAAATGCTCTCAAACCAAGTTACTCTCAAACCAAGGTTTTACTGTATAGCTGAGATAGCTGCTTATGTTTGATCTGCAACTACCATTGTGCTGCACATATGATCAGTTATGATACCAGCCATGTGATGGTTTGGCAGTTTGGCTGAGAGCACAAGCAAATGCGACAGTTTGTATTCCTGGCATTCCAGGAATATGACTGTTTTTTTAAACTATTAATTTGATGGGTTTAGTTCCACTTTATGATTTGTTGCTGCTTAGGGGCTCCGGACCTTAGAAACAGGAGCAATGCTGGAGGCATTTACATCACACACTAATTTCGGTAGCATAATTTTGAATGTGAAATGTATGTTGCTTGCTAATATATATATATATATATATATATATACACACATTTGTTATAGGTAAATTCCACTTTAAGTTTTTTTAGGCATGAATAGTTTACTGCATTTGACTATAAATTTGTATAACTATTTCTGCAGGACCAGCAATGAAGCTCAAGAGTATTTCTCAAAGAGCAGCAGGACATAGAAAGATGAAAGAATCATCAATTCTTACAGATAGGAAGGGTCAGTTCCCATTTGTTCAGACTGAAAGATCCAGAGACACACCATCTTGGGAGTCAAGTGAAAGTGACACAGAACATCCAACTGCTTGTAGTTTACATAAGAGGAGAGCTTCCAATAGTTCAACATCTAAGAAAACAGATCATACATGTCATGTAAGATATAAATCAAGAAATCGCAAGCTTAGCAACTCAGAAAGTGATTGTAATGCTTCTAGAGACGTGCCTACTGGAAAAAAGAGCCTTTTAAAACAAGAGCTGGATGAAAACCCTGAAAAAAACTCAGTGAATGAGAAAAGTCCTTCACTTCATGACCATGATCCTGATAAAACAGAGTTGGAAGAAAACCGTGGAAGAGTGACAGCAGTGTCAAACAAATATGGAGAAAGTGAAGCTTCTGATTCTGATTCAGAAAGAAAGACACCTCTCTCTTACAGTAAATCAGATCAGGACTTCTCATCAGAGCAATCTGATACCAGTTCCTGTTACTCACTTCAAGACTCAGAGGACGGTAGTTCACCAGTTCCTTCACAGTCCCCAGAGGTCACTGAAGCACTATCCACTCTAAACCTGAAGACCAGAGCAGTAAGTCCAGGAACCTCACAGAAGAGTTCCAAGTCTTCAGTAGCTTCAGTAGATCAGATGGAGAATCCACATTCAACATCAAGCAATGCCAGTAGAAATTCAAACCTTACACCAGAAGGATCCAAGAGAAGTCACTATGGGTTACCACAATCCACAAAAACAAGTCCAGGTTCTTCATCACAGATGATCAACAGGAGCCATGATTCCACATCACTTGTGACAAACAGGATTGGTGTTTTCTCCTCACAAGGAGCCAGTATGAGAGCTTTCAGTCGAAGTTTAGCATCTTCTTCGACCTATAGACAAGGAAGCCCTGATGATGCAACCCAAAATACTTACAGGAGTTATGAGGAACATACAAGAGATTCTAGCCAGACACCAGACTCTTCAGCTAAAATATTTACTGGATGTCAAGATTCACTTTGAACAGGAAATAACTAACCTTCCCTCACCAAAATAAAAAAAGAGAAAACTTTGAGACAATAGAAAGCAGAAAGAGTGAACATTGTATGCCAATCAAATGTGTTCCTGTTACATCCCAATGAAAAAGTTTAGGTTTAAGATATTCATACAAATTATATAAACTTAATACCAGTATCCCATTCAAGCTATCATCATTTTCACCTGATTAGATACTGCATAAATAATCAATTGTGAAGTAACAAAACTGGTATTCCATCTTTCAGGTAGTTACCTGAATGAATGAAAACTTATATAGCGCGGCACATGCGAACTAAATCGCCTCTGGGTTACCTGTTACCTGTTATTTCTTTGTGTGAGACCAGAGGTGAATCCAATGCCATGGTCATATGTTGTGTGGACTAGAATGTGGTAAACAATACAGTGCCTTAAAAAATAGTTCAAACCCCTTGAAATTTTTCCTCATTTTGTCATGTTACAACCAAAAATGTAAATGTATTTTATTGGTATTTTATGTGATAGTCCAACACAAAGTGGCACATAATTGTGAAGTGGATATGTGAAATGATAAATGGTTTTCAATTTTTTTTTTACAAATAAATATTGTGTGGCGTGCATTTGTATTCAGTCCCCTTTACTCTGATACCCATAACTAAAATCTAGTGGAACCCATTGATGTCAGAGGTCACTTAATTAGTAAATAGAGTCCACATGTGTGTAATTTAATCTCAGTAAATACAGCTGTTCTGTGAAGCCCTCAGACGTTAGAGAACCTTAGTGAACAAACAGCATCATGAAGGCCAAGGAACACAGGGATAAAGTTGTGGAGAAGTTTAAAGCAGGGTTAGTTTTATACAAAAAAAATATCCCAAGCTTTGAACATCTAACGGAACACTGTTCAATCCATCATCCGAAAATGGAAAGAGTATGGCTCAACTGCAAACCTACCAAGACATGGATGTCCACCTAAACTGACAGGCCGGGCAATAAGAAAGCCAATTATTGAAAGAAAGCCATAAGGAGTCCCTTTTGCAGCTTGCGAGAAGCCATGTCGGGGACACAGCAAACATGTGGAAGAGATGCTCTGGTCAGATTAAACCAAACCTGAAGTTTCTGGCCTAAAAGTAAAACGCTATGTGTGGCAGAAAACTAACACTTCACATCACCCTGAACACACCATCTCAACTGTGAAACATGGTGGTGGCAGCATTGTGTTGTGGGGATGCTTTTCTTCAGCAGGGACAGGGAAGCTGGTCAGTGTTGATGGAAAGATGGATGGAGCCAAATAGAATCTTAGAAGAAAACCTGTTAGAGTCTGCAAAAGACTTGAGACTGGGGCAGAGGTTTACCTTCCAGCAGAAAAATGATCCTAAGCATCAGAGGCGTAACTAGAATCTTCAGGGCCCCGGTGCAAGAAACCATGAAGGGCCCCCCCCCCCCCCCATGGGCATTGCTAGGTCTATAAAAGATCTCGGGCTAGAACCCATAGCAGTGTAGCAAGCAAGTAAAGAAAGTCCTATGCTTGGGCGTGTATATACATGTATACAATATATGTGTGTGTATATATTGTCACATAACTGAGTGCAGATCCTCCTTACATCAGGGTTCACAGAGAGCCCTCCCATACATCAGATATCACAGAGAGCCCAGCCCCCATACATCAGTCCCCAGAGAGCCAACCCCTCCATACAGGGTCCCCAGAGAGCCCCCCATACATCAGGGTCCCCAGAGAGCCCCCCCCATACATCAGGGTCCCCAGAGAGCCCCCCCATACATCATGGTTCACAGAGAGCACCCCCCATACATAAGGGTTCACAGAGAGCCCCCCCATACAGAGTCCCCAAAGAGCCCCCCCATACATCAGAGTACCCAGAGAGCTGTCATCTGTTAGTCAGTGTCCACTTGGGAGGGGAGAATGGCTTGGTGAGGGTGAGAGAGAGAAGGGGTGGGAGGGGGAGAGAGAGAGAGGTGGTAGAGAGAAAGGTGGTAGAGAGAGAGAGGTGGTAGAGAGAGAGAGAGAGAGAGGGGGTGGTAGAGAGAGAGAGAGGTGGTAGAGAGAGAGAGGTGGTAGAGAGAGAGAGAGAGAGAGGTGGTAGAGAGAGAGAGAGAGAGGTGGTAGAGAGAGAGGGGTGGTAGAGAGAGAGAGAGGTGGTAGAGAGAGAGAGGTGGTAGAGAGAGAGAGAGAGAGGTGGTAGAGAGAGAGGGGTGGTAGAGAGAGAGAGAGAGAGGTGGTAGAGAGAGAGAGAGAGATGGTAGAGAGAGAGAGGTGGTAGAGAGAGAGAGGGGGGTGGTAGAGAGAGAGAGGGGGTGAGAGCTGTCATCTGTTAGTCAGTGTCCACTTGGGAGGGGAGAATGGCTTGGTGAGGGTGAGAGAGAGAAGGGGTGGGAGGGGAGAGAGAGAGAGGTGGTAGAGAGAGAGAGAGGTGGTAGAGAGAGAGAGAGGGGTGGTAGAGAGAGAGGGGTGGTAGAGAGAGAGAGAGAGGTGGTAGAGAGAGAGAGAGGTGGTAGAGAGGGAGAGAGAGGTGGTAGAGAGAGAGAGATGGTAGAGAGAGAGAGAGAGAGAGATGGTAGAGAGAGAGAGGGTGGTGGTAGCGAGAGAGAGAGGTGGGAGAGAGAGGTGGTAGAGAGAGAGAGGTGGTAGAGAGAGAGAGGGAGGTGGTAGAGAGAGAGAGAGGTGGTAGAGAGAGAGAGAGGTGGTAGAGAGAGAGAGAGGTGGTAGAGAGAGAGAGAGAGAGAGAGAGAGAGGTGGTAGAGAAAGAGAGAGGTGGTAGAGAAAGAGAGAGGTGGTAGAGAAAGAGAGAGGTGGTAGAGAGAGAGGGGTGGTAGAGAGAGAGGGGGGGTGGTAGAGAGAGAGAGGGGGTGGTAGAGAGAGAGAGAGGTGGGAGAGAGAGAGAGGTGGTAGAGAGAGAGTGAGGGGTGGTAGAGAGAGAGATAGGTGGTAGAGAGAGAGAGAGAGATAGGTGGTAGAGAGAGAGAGAGAGAGAGAGAGGTGGTAGAGAGAGAGAGAGGTGGTAGAGAGAGAGAGAGAGAGGTGGTAGAGAGAGAGAGAGGTGGTAGAGAGAGGTGGTAGAGAGAGAGAGAGAGGTGGTAGAAAGAGAGAGAGGTGGTAGAGAGAGAGAGAGAGAGATGGTAGAGAGAGAGAGGGGGTGGTAGCGAGAGAGAGAGAGGGTGGTAGCGAGAGAGAGAGAGGTGGGAGAGAGAGGTGGTAGAGAGAGAGGTGGTAGAGAGAGAGAGGGAGGTGGTAGAGAGAGAGGTGGTAGAGAGAGAGAGAGGTGGTAGAGAAAGAGAGAGGTGGTAGAGAGAGAGGGGTGGTAGAGAGAGAGAGAGGGGGGTGGTAGAGAGAGAGGGGTGGTAGAGAGAGAGAGAGGGGGTGGTAGAGAGAGAGAGAGAGGTGGGAGAGAGAGAGAGAGAGGTGGGAGAGAGAGGAGGGAGAGAGAGGGGTGGTAGAGAGAGAGAGATAGGTGGTAGAGAGAGAGAGGTGGTAGAGAGAGAGAGAGAGGTGGTAGAGAGAGAGAGAGGTGGTAGAGAGAGAGAGAGGTGGTAGAGAGAGAGAGAGAGGTGGTAGAGAAAGAGAGAGGTGGTAGAGAGAGAGGGGTGGTAGAGAGAGAGAGGGGGGTGGTAGAGAGAGAGAGGTGGTAGAGAGAGAGAGAGGTGGTAGAGAGAGCGAGCGAGAGGTGGGAGAGAGAGAGCGAGCGGTGGGAGGGAGAGAGAGAGAGAGGGGTGGGAGAGAGAGAGGGGTGGTAGAGAGAAAGAGAGAGAGGTGGTAGAGAGAGAGAGAGGGGTGGTAGAGAGAGAGGGGTGGTAGAGAGAGAGAGAGAGAGGGGTGGTAGAGAGAGAGAGAGGGGTGGTAGAGAGAGAGAGAGAGGGGTGGTAGAGAGAGAGAGAGAGGGGTGGTAGAGAGAGAGAGAGAGAGGGGTGGTAGAGAGAGAGAGAGAGGTGGTAGAGAGAGGGAGAGAGGTGGTAGAGAGAGGGAGAGAGCAAGAGAGAGGGAGAGAGAGGGAGAGAGAGAGGGGGGGGGAGAGAGAGAGAGAGGGGGGAGGGAGAGAGAGAGAGAGAGGTGGTAGAGAGAGAGAGAGAGAGAGAGGTGGTAGAGAGAGAGAGAGAGGTGGTAGAGAGAGAGAGGTGGTAGAGAGAGAGAGAGAAAGAGAGAGAGAGGTGGTAGAGAGAGAGAGGTGGTAGACACCATTTGGAGTTTGAGGCAATGCGCCGCAATACTGCCAGCCATCACCAAAAAGGCCCTAAGAACTGAGCGACTATTGAGAATCGATCATAGATCGACGGTCAGACATTTCAGCCATTTACCCCAGCTCAAGCACATATCATGTGCTCTCATCAACACAAGATCGGCAGTAAAACACCGACTAGAAATCCACGACTTCATTCAACAAAAGGATCTAGACTGTCTCTTTATTACAGAGAGCTGGCTCACAGCCGACTGTAACACCATTCTAGGAGAACTGGTGCCAGAAAATTACCGTATCATAACGGAAAACAGAATAGGGCAAAGAGGAGGCGGCCTGCCGGTGATCCACAAGACTCATCTTACGATCACCAAACCAGTCCGCCAAAACCCTCTTCCATTCATGGAAACCCTTACTCTGCAACTGCAAGCAAGTTCAAAGGAGACGGTCTACATTCTGCTCTGCTATAGGCCGCCCGGCCCAAAATCGCAGCTGCTATCATCATGGACGGATTTCTTCTCCACTTACACCCTCAACAGCAAACGACTTTTGCTGCTCGGGGATTTCAATCTCTGGGCCAACTCCTCACAAGACCCCATTGCCGACGCCTGTATTGACCACCTGGAAGGATTAGGATTGCAGCAACTAGTATGTGGACCCACACATGCTTCAGGTCACACACTTGATCTTATTTTCAGACAAGCTCTGGAAATAAAAATTTGGGAAAATGAAAAATTGCCATGGACAGACCACCATGCAATTATATTCAGTATTTCCACCATTCCCCCTGCAACAAAAACATCAAATCCAGTGACAACACACTGGACTAGATGTCAGAAGAAGCTCCACTCGGAACTCTTCAAATTGACTTTAAGGAAAAAAATAGAAACAACTCAGCCGCATCAAACGGCCGTTGAAACATTGGAAGCCATAAACTCGGCCATGCTACAGTCAGCCGACTTGGTAGCGCCGAAACGAAGAACCCGCATTCGGAAAAACAACCGCAGCTGGTTTAACAACCAGCTGTCGTTACTGAAGCAAGAACGCAGAAGGGCAGAATCTGCCTGGAAAAGATGTTCTTCAGAGCTAAACCTATCCATCTACAAGGCGACTACAAGAAAATACCACAAAGAAATTTTCCAAGCCAAGAAAAATTATTTTTCCGAGGCTATCAACGGTGCCCTAAACCGCCCCCGCGAACTCTTCAAGATGGTCACCCAGACCATGAAACCAGGATGCATTGAAGCCCCCAGTTCGGACACACAAGAATTTTGCAATGAACTATCGGATTATTTCATTAATAAAATCGAGGCAATCCGTGAAAGCATTCAGCAAAACAATTCTCCCCTCAGCCCCCCCTGCAGCCTCTCACACAGCACCCATAGTAATTCTCCTATATCAGGTAAGTTTGCCCTGGAACCCATCTCCATCGAGACCACTAAGAATGTCATTTGTACTCTGCGTAATGGCACAGCGCCAAATGACATTATCCCCACAAAACTGCTGAAGGAATGCGCCTACATCCTGGCTCCTCCCATCACGCAGCTTATCAACCAGTCTTTCTTGGAGGGCATAGTGCCCTCACAGTTGAAAGAGGGTATAATCCTACCCATCATGAAGAACCCCTCCCTGGACCCCAAGGACCCACTCCACCGCCGTCCCATAACAAGCCTCAACGTACTCTCCAAGATAATGGAAAAAGTAGTGGTGCAACAGCTGCAACTGCATCTAGATACCCACAAGCTACTTGACCCATTGCAATCAGGCTTCCGTCCCGGACACGGGACGGAAACAGCATTGCTGAAAGTATGGGACGATGTTCTCAAGGCCGCAGACGAAGGAGAATCTTGTCTCCTAGTTCTGTTGGACCTAAGTGCAGCTTTCGACACTGTAGACCACAATCTGTTACTGACTCGGCTTGCTGAAGTAGCCAGAGTCGCAGAAGGCGATTTATCTTGGTTCTCCTCTTTTCTGGAAAACCGATCGCAAACAGTGAAGTTAGGACCTTTTACGTCTGAAAAACGCACAGTAACATGCGGAGTCCCTCAAGGATCGCCTCTGTCACCAGTGCTGTTTAACATATATCTTCGTCCTCTTTTTGAGATTATCAGCAGCCAAAAACTGCTCTATCACTCATATGCAGATGACACGCAACTGTATTTCCGCATCTGCAACAGACAGGATCACCACCTCAATCTAGAGACATGTCTCTCATTGATAGAGGACTGGATGACAAAGAGTTATCTTAAACTCAATGGAGCGAAAACAGAACTTCTCCTGTTTCACGCCAAGCGCAGGAATCAACTTTTAACAGCGTGGACCCCCCCGCCTATTTTGGGCAAGCTCATCACCCCTAGCGCCAAAGTCAAAAGCCTAGGGGTCATTTTTGACTCCTTTATGACAATGGACGCTCAAATAGGGTCAGTAGTCAGCGGATCTCACCATCTGTTGCGCCTACTACGCAGACTCACTCCGTTCATCCCTAAAGAAGATTTAGCGGTCGTGGTGGGAGCAATTGTAAACTCCAGGCTGGATTATGCAAATGCCCTTTACCTCGGCCTCCCCAAGTACCAAATCGCTCGTCTGCAAGTCGTTCAGAATACGGCCGCCAGACTTGTGACTGGGAAAAAACCCTGGGAATCCATCTCACCTTCACTGAGAGCCCTTCATTGGCTGCCAGTCAAAGACAGAATTGCTTTTAAAGCTCTCTGTCTTACGCATAGATGTGTCCATGGGAATGCCCCCCTTTATTTATGCGAAATAATAAAAGCGCATAATCCCAATCGCGTTTTGCGATCCACGAATCAGAACCTGCTCCAGGTTCCGAAAGCCAACTTCAAGTCCAAAGGAGAAAGAAGATTCGCGATCCAAGGTCCCAGACTATGGAACGCTTTACCAACCAGCATTCGGTTGGAGGAGAACCACCTAGCATTTAGGAAAAAGGTCAAGACTTTTCTCTTTTGATATCAAAGGAGACAGGAACAACAAGCGCCCAGAGGCGATTCAGTTCGCATGTGCCGCGCTATACAAGTTTTCATTCATTCAGAGAGAGAGAGAGAGAGAGGTGGTAGAGATAGGTGGTAGAGATAGGTGGTAGAGAGAGAGAGGTGGTAGAGAGAAAGGGAGAGAGAGAGAGGAAGGGAAGGAGAGAGAGGGGAAGGAGAGGGAGGGGGAGGAAGAGAGAGAGAGGGGAAGGAGAGGGAGGGGGAGGAAGAGAGAGAGAGCGAGAGAGGGGGAGGGAAAGAGAGAGGGAGGGGGAGAGAGAGAGAAGAGGTGGGTGGGAGAGAGAGGGGGAGGGAGGGAAGGAGAGAGAGGGGGAGGGAGGGAAGGAGAGAGAGGGGGAGGGAGGGGGGAGAGTGAGGGAGAGGGGGAGGGAGAGAGAGGAGGGGTGGATGAGAGAGAGGGGGTGGGAGGGAGAGAGAGAGGCTGGCCTGCAGTCCTTCCTGTACCCCCTGTCCCAGCCCCTGTCTGTGGGTAGGTGTGTGCGATGCACCTACCTCCAGCCCATCCTTGTCCTCTGTCCTCGGTCAGCCTATGTTTGTTCTTGATGACAGGCACAGCTGGAGCAGACGTTGGGGGAAGGTGTTCAGGCTCTGGGACTGGGAGGATGTCACTGCTGCTCAGGTCAGGTCTTCTCTCTCACTCTCTCGCGCTGTTCCTTCCAGCCAGCCTCTTGCTGCTCCCCGGGTCACCACTCTCTGTTGTTGTTTTCAGCTGCTGCTGCTGCTCTTCCTCAGATGTTGTGAACCTGTGCCTCTCTGGTATGTCAAGAGGCAGCCTGGAGCTCAGCTGTGTTGGACCCCAGGAGGCAGAGCAGTAGCGCGGAGGTCGGAGGAGGAAGTGAAATCCTCCTGCGCTTTCAGCTCTGAACACGGAGGGGGGGGGGGCACTGCAGCCGTGATGTCACTGGTTGCTACACGCCAAGCGGCTCTAGCAACCAGTGGACAGAAGATGGAGGTGGTTCTGCGGCCGGAGCCAGCGCTACCGCAGCTCAGACTCCTCCACTGATATTCCACACTACATTACTATATTAAACAGCAATATAGGCACCCGGCAATTAGGGCCCCCCCACAGCGGCAGAACGGCAGGGCCCAGTCGCGACGGCGACTGCAGCGACACTGAAAGTTCCGCCACTGCTAAGCATACAGCCAGAGCTATAATGGAATGGTTTTGATCAAAGCATATTCATGTGTTAGAATGGCTCAATCAAAGTCCAGACCTAAATCCAATTGAGAACCTGTGGCAACGATTGAAAATTGCTGTTCACAGATGCTCTCCGTCCAATCTGACAGAGCTTGAGCTATTTTGCAAAGAAGAATGGGCAAAAATGTCAATCTCTAGATGTGCCAAGCTGGTAGAGACATAACCAAAAAGACTTGCAGCTGTAATTGCAGCCAAAGGTGGTTCTACAAAGTATTGACTCAGGGAGGCTGAATACAATGCTATATTCATAGCATGCTATACTATTCACATATTTATTTGTAAAAAAAATTAAAACCATTTATCATTTTCCTTCAACTTCACAATTATGTGCCACTTTGTTTTGGTCTGTCACATAAAATCCCAATAAAATACATTTATGTTTTTGGCTGTAACATGACAAAATGTGGAAAATTTCAAGGGGTATGAATACTTTTTTAAGGCACTGTATGTATGTTCTTTTTAAATAAGAATCATTCAATTCCTTAATGCTGTATTGACATTGGTGCTGTGTTCATATTAGCTTTTCTATCCAAATGACTGCAGTAGATTGTATCTTCAATAAAACAGTGTTTTTTCCTTTACTAAAATGTAAGTTGAATGATTTTAGAGTTTAAGATGTAGGCAGGGCTTTTTTTCAGGGGGAACTTGGGGGAACTCAGTTCCACCACCTCTGGCTCAGACCCTTTGGTATCTGCTCACCACTGGTTTCTGTGTTTACAAGTGACATCCCTGAACTCTGCACTCTGTATGTAATGCAATCCTGGTATTTAATGCACCTTTAAGACCCTTCTACTGTTTGTGAAATCTGAACGGGGTCGTGGTTAAGTTCCTGCACCTATTTTCTGAGAAAAAAAGCTCTGTCTGTAGGTAAAAGTCCAAAAATGAACTATACAACCACTTTAAAGAGCTGGGAGGCGGTTGGTAGGAAGGGGTTAAAGCAGTGTTTCTCAACTCCAGTCCTCAAGGCCCCCCAACAGGTCAGGTTTTCAGGATTTCCATTATTTTGCACAGGTGATTTGATCAGTTTCACTGCCTTAATAATTCCCACAGCCTTTTCATCTGAGGGAAATCCTGAAAACATGACCTGTTGGGGGGGCTTGAGGACTAGAGTTGAGAAACACTGGGTTAAAGTAAGAACGTGTAAGTTGCATGGTAATAAAGCATGTCTCTGGAGCCAGTATCAGACCTCAAGCATCAGGGGAATAGTGGCACTATGATGGCTGGGACCACTGCAGCCATATCTAATCCTTTTGTGTCAAGCCACTGTGGGAATCGCCAAGGCTGCTGCTGTGAGATCGTGAAAACACCACCAGGACACCATGCCTCCTAGAAAATACATTGGGATGTTTGCTTTCCAAAATGTGGTAATTTTGTAGGTGTTTCCACTGTCCTGGTTCTCCAGGGCCTCCAAATTTGAAATAGGTCAGGCGGATAGATACATAATTTATGCTCCTAGAAACCCCTTGCTCTTTGGATTTTGAGTTCCTCTTTTGTTGCTTTGAAGAAAATGTTTAACAGCTTAACATGTTTAACAGCTCCACTATTCCCCTGATGCTGCACAAAATATTAACACGTTGGGCCTAATTTGAAGATTTTCACTTATGGGTGTACTCACTTTTGTTGCCAGTGGTTTAGACATTAATGGCTGTGTGTTGAGTTATTTTGAGGGAACAGCAAATTTACACTGTTATATAAGCTGTACACTCACTACTTTACATTGTAGCAAGGTGTAATTTCTTCAGTGTTGTCACATGAAAAGATATAATATAATATTTACAAAAATGTAAGGGGTGTACTCACTTTTTGTGAGATACTGTACATCTCTATACAAAATTGAATATTTTACTTTCAAAAGTGTTATGCTGCACTAAACTTAAAGTGATTCTAAGGATTTGTTCTTTTTTTTAGTTAAGAATAACTTTCCTGCTCTGTGCAGTAGTTTGCACAGAGCAGCCCTGATCCTCCAGTTCTCAGGTCCCTTTTCAGTGCTCCTGGCCCCTCCCTCCTGTTGAGTGCCCCCACAGCAAGCAGCTCTGTGTGTCCATTCAGACATGGAGCCACGGCCTGGCCAAGCCTCTTTCTCTCCTCATTGGCTGACTGACTTTGATTGACAGCAGCAGGAGCAAATGGTGCCACGCTGCTGTCTCAGCCAATGAGGAGGGAAGTCCTAGACAGCTGAGTGTCTCATGCAACATTGCTGGATCTAGAGGGACCTCAGATAAGTATAAGGGGGGCTAAGGGGGGCTGCTGCACACAGAAGGCTTTTTATCTTAATGCAGAATGCATTAGGATAAAACACCTTCTGCCTTTACAATCACTTCAGGATCAAAACTCTATGGGCCAGATTCACAGAGCGATTACGCCGGCGTTACAGGAGATGCGCGGCGTAAGTCTAATTTTGCCCATGCGTTTCGATGCGCCGCATCCCCAAAACGAGATACGCAAGAAATCTACTTTTTTTTTGGACCGGCGTAATTTCGATAGACCGGCGTATCCGTCCGCGCAAAACTGCGCTAGACACACCATTGATTTGCTATTCAAATATGCAAATGAGGGAGTTACGGGGATCCACAAAAGAACGTTGGTGCAGCGCAAGCCGGCCGGCCCTTCATTTGCATGGGGTCACGGCTCATTTCAATGAAACACGCCCACGTCCTTCCCAATTTGAAATACTCCGCCTTACGCCTCGGAATTAACATTACACCATCGCTAATTTCTGCGCAAATACTACGAGGATACGGTGATTGCGCCTCTACATTGCGCCGGTTTAACGTAAAGGAGGTGCGCTACGCTGGTCAAAATATGCGCCAATGTACGTGAATCTGGCCCTATATTACTGCATTTGCTTTTTAACCACTTAATCACCAAGGACGTCCATGGACGTCCTCAGCTTTGTGCGGTGATATCGCGGCTGTCGGAATGTGATCGGTGATTAAAAAGTGTAAAAATAAAAAAAATGAAGTAAAAAAGAAATACATTTAAAACGCCCCTGTTCCGGACGCTCGTGTGCAGAAGCGAACACGCATGCAAGTCCCACCCACATATGTAAACAGCTTTCAAACCCCACATGTGAGGTATCATCGCGTGCGTTAGAGCGTTTGCAACAATTCTAGCACTAGACCTCCTCTGTAACTCAAAAATAGTAACCTGTAAAAAAAATTAAAGTGTCGCCTACGGAGATTTTTAAGTACCGAAGTTTGGCGCCATTCCATGAGTGTGCGCAATTTTAAAGCATGACATGTTAGGTATCTACTTACTCGGCGTTACATTGTCTTTCACATTATACAAAAAAATTGGGCTAACTTTACTGTTTTGTTATTTTTTAATTCATGAAACAGTTTTTTTCCCTATAAAAAGGCGTTTAAAATTTTTTTTGCGCAAATACCGTGCGAGAAAAAAAGTTGCAATGATGCCATTTTATTCCCTAGGGTGTCTGCTTAAATATATATATATATATATATATATATATATATATATATATATAATGTTTGGGGGTTCTGATTAATTTTCTAGCAAGAAAATTTAGATTTTTACATTAAGGAGAAAAGTGCCAAAATAGGCCTGGTGATCAAGTGGTTAAAGGGGTGTTCCAGCCAAAAAATGTGTTTATTAAAAGTCAGCAGCTACAAAAAGTGTAGCTGCTGGCTTTTAATAAACACTCACTTACCTGCTCCTGCGTTCCAGCGATGCGCCGACCGGGGCTCCGCTCCTCTCCCCCCCTCCCCAGCCGGCGTCTCCATCCCGACTGTGGGCACCCAGCCGTGACAGCCTTCGGCTTCACGGCCGGGCACCCACTGCGCATGCGCGAGCCGCACTGCGCATGCGTGCGCGGCGCGGCTCGCCGCTGATTGGACAGGCGATTGCCTAGGACCTGTCTAGGACCTGGCTGAAATAAGGCGATTACGCCTCTCGCCTTACCAGCCCCTCGGCGGAAGCAGGAAGTGGGACAGGAAGTCCCACTCCTACTGAAGCCCCCACTCCCCCCCCCCAAAAAAATGACATGCCAAATGTGGCATGTATGGGGGTGAGGAGTGGATTAAGAGGAAGTTCAATTTTTGGGTGGAACTCCTCTTTAAGAATCAATACAAAGGAAAAATTGAGGGTTTCCTGCATCTTAAATCTTTGTCTGTCAAGGATATATCCTTTTTCTACATACTATGTGCTAAAAGGTGTCTCACATTAGGGCCAATTTTGGGCAGATGCACAGGTGCAGCACGCCCAGGCGCCGCAAGCTGAGGCAGAGAGGGGGGGAGCCGAAGCTCAAGTGACAGGGCTGCCATCGGGGGGGGGGGGGAAGCCCATACTGCTGTCCCCAGGCTACATTGGCTGCTGTACGGGGCTACTTTCCAGGTCGGGCCCGGCCAATTCAGCACTGAAGTCCTGGCCTCCTTTATATCAATCTGCTGGGCAAGCCGAGACTGTCATGTACTTGTCGCACAGAAGATTACTGCACGGCGGCACCCAAAAGTGAAGAAAGAGGCTTGGCTGGAGAAAGTTTTTTCAATTGCTACAGCCTACAGATCGCAGCGCCTACTCTTCTCTCTGCCTCCGCCCGGTGCCCACCCCCCTTCCTTCTGGGGATGCCTCTGATTGGGATGGCTCACCAATATTTTTTATCCACTTCTTGAACTGCCTCCAAGCCTTTTGCCTTGCTGATTGATGTACACCACGACTGTGACACTGTCAGACTGATATTTTGCTGGAAGACCATACAAGTGATGGGCTCGGTGCATCAGAGAAAGCCCTTTGGTTCTTATTTAGTCAAGCTGTCAGGCAGTCTGAATTTTTCCTGTGTCCAATGGCCCTCTACTGATAGAGGGTTCAGAATGCCTTTCCAGCTGCAGAGACTTATGCCGCGTACACACGATCACTTTTTGTGATGTAAAAAAACGTAGTTTTATCTCACAAAACAAAACAACGTTTTTCAAACTTCATTTAAAAAACGACGTTGCCTACACACCATCGTTTTCTGAAAATGCTCTTACAACGCGTGGTAACATACACCACATTCGACGGCACTCTGTTCCATTGAAGCTCCCGTCTCATAACTTGCTTCTGAGCATGTGCAGGTTTAAAAACGTTGTTTTAAACGTCGTTTTGCCCACACACGATCATTTTTTTATGACACAAAAAACGACATTCTGAAAAACGACATAAAAAATTGAAGCATGTTCGAATTTTTTTTGGGTCGTTTTTCAGAAGACATAAAACAACGTTTTGCCCACACACAATAATTTTAAATGACGTTTTTTTTAAACGTTTTTTTATTTTATCACAAAAAACGACCGTGTGTACGCGGCATTACTTCTGTGGTGAGGACTGCATAATTGTGAGGTAGGAATAACCTCTCCAGGGTTAACTCTGGAGATTGCAGCCATTACAACAGGTGTGAGACAAAGTTCCCTGTCCAGGAAAACAGTAAGCTACAGTGCCTTGAAAAAGTATTCATACCCCTTGACATTTTCCACATTTTGTCATGTTACAACCAAAAACATAAGTCTTTTATGTGATAGACAAACACAAAGTGGCACATAATTGTGAAGTGGAAGGAAAATGATAAATGGTTTTCAATCATTTTTTTACAAATACACATCTGAAAAGTGTGGCATGCATTTGTATTCAGCCCCCTTTACTCTGATACCACTAACTAAAAAAATAAGATTTTTTAATACAGCTTACCTGTAAAATCCTTTTCTTGGGAATACATCACGGGACACAGAGCCTTAATTACTTAATGGGTTATGTAGTCACCACAGGTGATTGGACACTGGCAAACCCAATTAAAATTGAGTTCCTCCCCTATATAACCCCTCCCAGATGGAGAGTACCTCAGTTTTGTAGCAAAGCAATTAGTGTTCCACATTAACTCCACGAAGAGGGTGGTAGCTCTGTGTAACGTGATGTATTCCCAAGAAAAGGATTTTACAGGTAAGTTGTATTAAAAAATCCTATTTTCTTGATCATACATCACGGGACACAGAGCCTTAATTACTTAATGGGATGTCCCATAGCAATGCTAAAATTTGAGGGGAGGGAGACACAGATCAGAATAAGACCGCCATCGAGCCGTAGGATCTTTACTGCTGCCTGCAGCACACTACACCCGAAGGTGGCATCCTCGTAACCTCTGACATCTACCTGGTAGAATTTAGTTAATGTATGGACCGAAGACCAAGTAGCAGCCTTACAGATCTGAGCCATAGAGGCCTGGTGATGCACTGCCCATGAAGCACCAACTGCTCAAGTCGAGTGCGCTTTCACCTGAAAAGGAAGGATCTTCTTTTCTAAACCATAGGCCTGAATAATGACTTGTCAAATCCACCTTGCAATAGTGGATTTTGACGCTACCTGGCCCTTCTTTGGGCCTTGTGGCAGAATGAATAAACAATCAGTCTTTCTTATCTGAGCCATAGCTTGCAGATAAACCTTTACCGCTCTTACAACATCTAGAGAGTGTAGATTCTCTTCCTCTGCAGACTGCGTATCTGGAAAGAAAGGCGGTAGGACTATATCTTGGTTCAGATGAAAACCTGAAACTACCTTAGGTAAGAAATTCGGGTGAGGCCGTAGCACCACCCTGTCTTCATGAATAATCATATACAGTTCTTTACACAAAAGAGCCGCCAATTCCGATACCCTCCTAGCTGAGGATATGGCTACAAGAAAAAACTGTTTCTGTGTCAACAGACTTAGAGAAAACCGGTGTAAAGGTTAAAAAGATCGCTTCTGGAGACTTAATCGGCGGATTCAACTGCAGTGCACCCTGAACAAAGGCCCTGACTAGAGAATGAGAGGCAAGCGTTTTTTGAAAAAATACAGACAAAGCCGAGATCTGGCCCTTGATAGTGTTTAAGCCCAACTGAAGAATGGCAAACTTCCTAGGATGCCACTTTCTGGGTTCACACCAGGAAACATATGCCTTCCAGATTCTGTAGTAGATGAGCCTGGAGGCCGGCTTCCTAGCATTAACCAGGGTGGATAGGACTGGCCCTGAGAGCCCATGTTTCCTCAGAATGTGGGTCTGAACAGCCAAACCGTCACATTTAGACTTTGTAAGGCAGGATGGTATATTGGACCCTGCGATAGTAGGTCTGGGCGTAATGGAAGAACCCAAGGTCTTCCTACTGCCATCCTTACAACTTCTGCGTACCAGGGTCTCCTGGGCCAAGCCGGGGCAACCAAAATCACTGACTTTCCTTCCTTCTTGACTCTCTGAAGGAATTGTGGGAGGAGCGATACTGGAGGGAATGCATAAATCAGGGAATACTGATCCCATGAGATTATCATGAGATTCTCATGGCATCTGAGCCTTGAGCATAGGGATCTCTTGTTCTTGACACAAAGCTGTCCAGTTTTGCATTGAACCTGGAAGCCAACAGGTCCACATCTGGGGTTCTCCATTTCTGACAAATGATTTGAAACATGTCGGGGTGTAGAGACCATTCTCCTGGACTCAGTTGCTGGCGGCTTAAAAAATCTGCTCGCCAATTTTCTTCCCCTGCAATGAAGACCGCAGATAGGCGAGGAATATGCCTTTCTGCCCAGGCCAAGATGTGATTTACCTCTTTTTGGGCATCCTTGGTGAATGATATAGGCTATGGCCGTAGCATTGTCGGACTGAATCCGAACAGGCCAGCCTTGCAGTCTGAAATACCAAACTTTGAAGGCCAAATGAATTGCCCCAATCTCCAAAATGTTAATGAATGAATGAATGAAGAACTTGTATAGCGCAGCACATGCGAAGTAAATCGCCTCTGGGCGCTTGTTGTTCCTGTCTCCTTTGAGATCAAAAGAGATGAGTCTTAATCTTTCTCCTGAAGACTAAGTAGTTCTCCTCCAACCGAATGCTGGCTGGTAAGGCGTTCCATAGTCTGGGACCTTGGACAGCAAATCTCCTGTCTCCTTTGGACTTGTATCTGGCTTTCGGTATCTGAAGCCGATTTTGATTGATGGATCGTAGAATACGATTGGGATTGTAAATTTTTAATTTTTCGCATAGATAATGGGGAGCATTCCCATGGATACATCTATGCGTTAGACAGAGTGCTTTAAAAGTGATTCTGTCTTTAACTGGTAGCCAGTGAAGGGATCTCAACGAGGGTGAGATTGATTCCCAGGGTTTTTTCCCAGTCACAAGTCTGGCGGCCGTATTTTGAACGACTTGAAGACGAGCGATTTGGTACTTGGGGAGTCCGAGGTAAAGGGCATTTGCATAGTCCAATCTGGAGTTTACAATCGCTCCCACCACGACCGCTATGTCTTTCTTGGGAATAAAAGGGGTGAGTCTACGTAGTAGGCGCAGCAGATAGTGAGATCCGCTGACTACTGCCCCTATTTGTGCATCCATTGTCATGTAAGAGTCAAAGATGACCCCAAGACTTTTGACTTTGGCGCTAGGGGTGATGACTTTGCCCAGAATGGGCGGGGGGATCCAGGTTGTTATCGATTGATTGCTACGCTTGGCGTGAAACAGAAGAAGTTCTGTTTTCGCTCCGTTGAGTTTGAGATAACTCTTTGTCATCCAGTCCTCTATCAAAGAGAGGCATGTCTCTAGATTGAGGTGGTGATCCTTTTTGTTGCAAATGCGGAAGTACAGTTGCGTGTCGTCTGCGTAAGAGTGATATAGCAGTTTTTGGCTGCTGATGATTTCAAAAAGAGGACGCAGATAGATGTTGAATAACATCGGCGACAGGGGAGATCCCTGAGGGACCCCGCACGATAATGTGCGTTGTTCCGAAGTGAATGGTCCTAGCTTGACTATTTGCGATCGGTTTTCCAAAAAAGAGGAGAACCAAGATAGATCGCTTTCTGCGACTTTGGCTATTTTAGCCAGCCGAGTCAATAACAGCCTGTGATCAACTGTATCAAAGGCTGCGCTTAGGTCCAGCAGAACCAGAAGAGAAGATTCTCCTTCGTCTGCGGCCTCGAGAACGTCGTCCCATATCTTGAGCAATGCTGTTTCCGTCCCGTGTCCGGGACGGAATCCTGATTGCAATGGGTCGAGTAAGTTGTGAGTATCTAGATGCTGTTGCAGCTGCTGTACCACTGCTTTCTCCATTACCTTGGAGAGAACATTTAGGCCTGTTATGGGGCGCCAGTTAAGTGGATCCTTAGGATCCAGGGTGGCTTTCTTCAAGATGGGTTGAATGAAGCCCTCCTTCAGCTGGGAGGGCATTTTGCCCTCCCTGAAGGATTGGTTAATAAGCTGCGTGACAGGAGGTGCCAGGATGTCGGCGCATTCCTTCAGCAGTTTGGTGGGGATAATATCATTTGGCGCAGTGCTGTTGCGCAGAGTGCCAATGATATTTTTAGTGGTCTGAATGGAGATGGGTTCCAGCGTGAACTCACCAAACTGTGGTGAATTGCTACCGGTGCTGTGTAAATGACTACGGGGGGGGCTGGGAGAGCAATTGTTCTGCTGAATGCTTTGCCGGATTGCCTCAATTTTGTTAATGAAGCAATCCGATAACTCATCGCAAAATTCTTGTGTATCCAAGTTGGGGGCTTCAAGACATCTTGGATTCATGGTCTGAGTGACCAGCTTGAAGAGTTCGCGGGGACGATTTAGGGCACCATTGATAGCCTCAGAAAAATAGTTTTTCTTGGCTTCGAAGATTTGCTTGTAGTATTTCCTGGTTATTGCCTTGTAGATCGAGAGGTTCTCATCTGAAGAGCTTCTTTTCCAGGCTGCTTCTGCCCTTCTACGCTCTTGCTTCAGTAACGCCAGCTGGTTGTTGAACCAGCCGGAGTTATTTTTCCTGATCTGGGTCTTTCGTTTTGGCGCTATCAAGTCAGCTGACTGCAATAGTGCTGTGTTTATGGCCTCTAGTATTGCTTCCGCTGTTTGGTGCGGCTGAATTGTGTTTATTTTTCCCCCTAACGTGGTTTTGAAGAGTTCCGAATGGAGCTTCTTCAGACATCTGGTCCAGTGTGTTGTCACTGGATTTGATGTTTTTGTTAAGGGGGGGAATTCGGAAATAATGAATTTAATTGCATGGTGATCTGTCCATGGCAATGGTTCATTTTCCAAGATTTTTATTTCCAGATCTTGTCTGAAAATAAGATCGAGCGTGTGACCTGAAACATGTGTGGGCCCACATACTAGTTGCTGTAGCCCTAATCCTTCCAGGTGGTCAATACAGGCGTCGGCAACAGGATCCTGAGAGCAATTTGCCCAGAGATTGAAGTCCCCGAGCAGCAAAAGGTGTTTGCTGTTAAGGGTATAAGTGGAGATAAACTCCGTCAATGATGTGAGTAGCTGCGATTTTGGCCCAGGTGGCCTATAGCAGAGAAGAATGTGGACGGTCTCCTGGGAGTTTGCTTGCAGTTGCAGGGTAAGGGTTTCCATAAATGGAAGAGGATTTTGAAGGACTGGTTTGGTGATCGCAAGATGAATCCTGTGGATCACCGCCAGGCCTCCACCTCTTTGCCCTATTCTGTTTTCCGTTATAATACGGTAGTTTTCTGGCACCAGTTCTCCTAGAATGGTGTTACAGTCGGCTGTAAGCCAGCTTTCTGTAATAAAAAGGCAGTCTAAATCATACTGTAGAATGAAATCATGGATTTCTGATCGGTGTTTTACTGCCGATCTTGCGTTGATCAGAGCACATGATATGTGCTTGAGCTGGGGTAAATGGCTAAAGCTCTTGATAGTCGATCGTTGATCGGTTCTCAATAGTTGCTCTAATTTTAAGGCCTTTTTGGTGACGGCTGGTAAGACTGTGGCTGATCGCCTCAGACCCCAAATGGTTTCTGCAGAATATTGCAAAAGAGCCATAGTTGCAGTCATTGGGGGGGCTGTGATGTTTAAATGGCAATGGAGGGGGGATTCATTGAATCCTTCTCTCCCGGCTTGGTCCAGAGGAAGGCAAAAAAAACCCTGGCCGTGCTGAGCCAATGTGCAGAGGCCAGGGAAAAAAAATTCCTTCCTGATCCCTGGGAGGCGATCGGAGAATAACCCTGGATCAAGCAATATTGGTTGTGAAGGAGGAAAAGGAGGGGGGGTGAGAGGTGACTCTGCTTCTGGGGTGTACCAAGATGGCCACCGACCAAGACACAGGGCATATGCTGGGGGGCTGTCAGCTGGGTGGATGGATGGCTATCGTGAACTGGATGGTTCACTGGGGGGTGGATGGGATCCTCCAGGGGTAGGGGGGTATTTTGGGCTGTGCAAGGGTCTTATCCTGGGCGTAGGAGCGGCGCACCGCTAGGCCGCGGCTGAAGCCGCGGTCTTTCCTAAGCCGCGGCGGCCGCGAATGTGAGCAGGCCGGCGCGGATGCCGGCGGAATCGGGAAGAAGCCGCAGAACTGAGCCAGAGAGGCGGCGGGGGTTGCTCAGACTGTGGATGCTAGCGTGGGTGGCGATGAGGGGTAGAAGGAGAGGGGGAGAGCCCCAAGATGTAGCGGCTTGTCCTAAAAAGGACGGCCGCCAACGGTTTGCAGGGGAGGTAGAGTGCCCTAAAAAAGACAGGGTCCTACCTGGGGAAGAAGGAGTCCAGGGGGAGGAAGGAGCTGGTCCTAGGGCTGCAGATTGTATCATGCAGCAAGGGGTTTGCAGGAGCCTGCCTAGCAGCCTAATCTGTGCTATCCCTGGGAGAGAGCCGACTCGTGGGTTAATGGGTAGGAGGTTTTCGGCCTCGGACCACTTCCCCTGGGCAGATGCTTCTTCCAGCACTGCCCCCCAGCCCAGAAGGCTGGCATCTGTGGTTATCACTTTCCAGGTAACTGGAGTGAAGAATTTTCCTTCTGACAGATTTTGGAGGAGCAACCACCAATTGAGGCTCTGGCAAACCCCTGGAGATAAGATCATAGGATGATCCAGGGCCTGAACATCTTTGTTCCAAGCTGACAGAATTGCGCCCTGTAATGTTCTTGAGTTAAACTGGGTGCAAGGGACAGCATCGAATGAGGCTACCATCTTTCCCAACAATCTCATGCATAGACGTATGGAAGGCCTTCTTTTTGCCTTTACCACTCGGGCCAAGTCTCCTATGGCTTTTGCCTTCGGCTTGGGAAGGAATACCTTGCTTAGGGACGTGTCTATAATCAGGCCCAAGTATTCTAGCCTTTTTTGAAGCTGCAAGGAAGATTTCTTCAGATTGAGGACCCAGCCTATGTACTCTAAATATTCCACTGTGCTGTGCACATTGTGGCCCAAGCGTGCGGCAGACTGATTTATGATCAACAGATCGTCCAGGTTGGCTGTTATCGCTATGCCTCGTGCCCTTAGCCTTGCCAGGGCCGGGGGCCAATATTTTAGGTGCTGTAGCAAGCCTGTCCACAGGATTCATCTGGCGATCACCAAACCAGTCCTTCAAAATCCTCTTCCATTAATGGAAACCCTTACTCTACAACTGCAAGCAAACCCCCAGGAGACCGTCCACATTCTTCTCTGCTATAGGCCTCCTGGGCCAAAATCGCAGCTACTCACATCATTGACGGAGTTTATCTCCACTTATACCCTTAACAGCAAACACCTTTTGCTGCTCGGGGACTTCAATCTCTGGGCAAACTCCTCTCAGGATCCTGTTGCCGACGCCTGTATTGACCACCTGGAAGGATTAGGGCTACAGCAACTAGTATGTGGGCCCACACATGTTTCAGGTCACACGCTTGACTTAATTTTCAGACAAAATCTGAAAATAAGCATTATGGAAAATGAACCATTGCCATGGACAGATCACCATGCAATTAAATTCATAATTCCCAAAATCCCCCCATTGAGAAAAACACCCAAGCCGGTGACACAATACACTGGACTAGATCTCATAAGAAGCTCCATTCGGAACTCTTCAAATCTACCTTGGGAAATAAAATAAAAATAATCCAACCACTTATAACAGCCTCAGAAACACTGGATGCCATAAATGCAGCCCTACTACAGTCAGCCGACTTAGTAGCACCGAAACGCAAAACCCGCATGCAGAAAAACAAGTCCGGCTGGTTCAACAACCAACTGTCACTACTGAAGCAAGAGCGCAGAAGGGCGGAAGCCGTCTGGAAAAGAAGCGCTTCAGAGGAGAACCTCATCATCTACAAGGAATTAACAAGAAAATACCATAAAGAAGTCTTTAAAGCCAAGAAACATCATTTTTCTGTGACTATCAACAGCGCTTTAAATCGCCCTCGCGAACTCTTCAAGTTGGTCACTCAGACCATGAATCCAGGTTGCCTGGAAGCCCCCAATTTAGATACACAAGAATTTTGCGATGAACTATCGGATTTCTTCATTAATAAAATTGAGGGAATTCGGGAAAGCATTCGGCAAATCAATACCCCTCTCAACCCCCGTCCCAACCAACCACATAACATCCACAGAAACCATCGACAATCAACGATGTTCACTCTGGAACCCATCTCCATCGAGGCCACTAAAAATATCATCGGTACTTTGCGAAACAGCACAGCGCCTAATGATATTATCCCCACTAAACTGCTGAAGGAATGTGCCGACATCTTGGCACCACCTATCACGCAGCTTATAAACCAGTCATTTAAGGAAGGCATAGTGCCCTCCCTGCTGAAAGAGGGCACAATCAAGCCCATCTTGAAAAAGCCTACCCTGGATCCCAAGGACCCAGCTCACCGCCGTCCCATAACAGGCCTTAACGTTCTCTCCAAGGTAATGGAAAAAGTAGTGGTAAAACAGCTGCAACAGCATCTGGATACCCACAACCTACTTGATCCATTTCAATCAGGCTTCCGTCCCGGACACGGAACGGAAACAGCATTACTTAAGATATGGGATGTCGAGGCCGCAGACGAAGGAGAATCCTCTCTCTTGGTTCTGCTGGACCTAAGCGCAGCCTTTGACACTGTAGACCACAAACTTTTACTGACTCGGCTGGCTGAGGTAGCCAGAGTCGCAGAAGGTGATCTACCATGGTTTTCCTCTTTTTTGGAAAACCGATCACAAACAGTGAAATTGGGACCTTTCACCTCTGAAAAACGCACGGTGTCATGTGGAGTCCCTCAAGGATCCCCTTTGTCACCGGTGCTCTTCAACATCTATCTTCGCCCTCTCTTTAAAATTATCAGTAGCCAAGATCTACTTTATCATTCATACGCAGACGACACGCAACTGTATTTTCGCATCTGCAACAAAAAGGATCATCATCTCAGTTTAGAGAAATGTCTCTCTTTGATAGAAAACTGGATGACTAAGAGTTATCTTAAACTCAACAGTTCCAAAACAGAACTTCTTCTGTTTCACGCCAGTCGCAAGAGTCAACTGGCAACTACTTGGAAACCCCTGCCCATTTTGGGCCAGATCATCACCCCTAGCGCCAAAGTCAAAAGTCTAGGTGTCATCTTCGACACCTACATGACTATGGACGCACAAATAGGGTCAGTAGTCAGCGGATCTCACCATCTGCTGCACCTACTACGCAGACTTACTCCATTTATTCCCAAAGAAGACGTAGCAGTCGTGGTGGGAACAATTGTAAACTCCAGATTGGACAATGCAAATGCCCTTTACCTCGGACTCCCGAAGTACCAAATCGCTCGTCTGCAAGTCGTTCAAAATACGACCGCCAGACTTGTGACTGGGAAAAAAACCTGGGAATCCATCTCACCTTCACTGAGATCCCTTCATTGGTTGCCAGTAAAGGACAGAATTGCTTTCAGAGCACTCTGTCTGACACATAAGTGCATCCATGGGAAGGCCCCGCAATATCAATGCGAAAAGATAGAAGCCCACAATTCCAATCGCGTTCTGCGATCCACCGACCAAAATCTGGTCAAGATACTCAAAGCCAGATACAAGTCCAAAGGAGAAAGAAGGTTTGCTTTCCAAGGTCCCAAACTATGGAACGCTTTACCAACCAGCATTCGGTTGGAGGAAAACCACCTGACCTTCAGAAGACAGATTAAAACTCTACTCTTTTGATGTCAAGAGAGACAGAAACAACAAGCGCCCAGAGGTGATTTAGTTCGCATGTGCCGCGCTATATAAGTTTTTCATTCATTCATTCATTCACAAACTGAAAGTGGCGCTGATCCACCGCAAACCTTAGAAACCTTTGGTGAGCGGGAAATATTGGCACATGTAGATATGCATCTCTGATGTCTATTGATGCCAGGAATTCTCCTCCCTGAAGGGTGGAAACAACTGAACGGACAGACTCCATGCGGAAGGAGCGAATGTTCAGAAACTGATTCAGACTTTTTAGATCTTGGATAGGTCTGACTCCCCGTTTGGTTTTGGAACCGTAAACAGGTTTGAATAGAATCCTGACTCCTTATCCTCTGGGCCAGGCATTTGCAAAATGCAGCACCGGCTTTTCCCCCACTTGGCCTGAGCGGGGGCATCCCTTCATAGATTTTGGGGGTCTGTTTAGACCTTGAAGCCCAAGTTGTTTTCTGCCCTTGGTCTTGGCTCTGGGCTTTTTCCCTAGTGTTAGACTGGGGCGGCCGTCGCCACTGCCTGGAGACTGATTTTCCAGGGGCTGGAGAAAGAGTACGTTTAAATGAGGGATTCTTTTTCTTAACTGGCAATACAGTAGACTTGCCTCCGGCAATCTTTTGGATGTATTTATCCAGGTTATCTCCAAACAGGTGTTCTCCCCCAAAAGGGAACGCTGCCATGTATTTCTTGCAGGAAGCCTTGGCCTCCCAATGTTTTAACCAAAGGGACCTGTGCATGTGTACCTGTAGGGCCGCATACACACGATGAGACATGTCCGCTCAAACATGTCCGACGGACCGTTTGCAGCGGACATGTCTCATCGGATTTTGGTCCGATGGCGTGTACACACCATCGGACCAAAATCCCCTCGATCTGAGGACGCAGTGACGTGGCGGTGACGTTGACGCCGCCACGTCACCAAACCCGGAAATAAAATGCTTCCGCGCATGCGTCGAATCCATTCGACACATGAGCGGACAGTTCTGTCCGCTGGTTAGTGTACTAACCAGCAGACATATCCGACGGACATGTCTCCGGCGGACAAATTCCAAAGCATGCTTTGAAATTTGCCCGCTGGGAAAACATGTCCGCTAGCCCCTACACACGATCAGAGATGTCTTCTGAAACGGTCCGTCGGACCAGTTTCAGCAGATACATTTGATCGTGTGTACGCGGCCTAGGAGATTCAAGCGAGATGCTTGTTAAACATAATCCATAATCGCATCAATCGCAAAGCACAAGGCCTTAGGAAGGTCCTCATAAACCTCAATCTCTTGTGTGGGGAGGAGGTTAATCATCTGCTTCATTTGTTCCTTGAGGAACTGACATACACCAATGACTACAGGTTGTACTACAGCCCCAGCTATAGCAGAGGAGGCTTTTAATAGGGACTCCAGCTTTTTATCAGTTGGATCCTTAAAACCCTGCTCGTTGTCTACAGCAGTGGTCCCCAACCTTTTTGGCACCGGGGACTGGCTGCGTGGAAGAAAATTGTGCCAAGCCCTGGGGGGGGGGGGGGGGGTCACGATTTTTTAGCGGGCAATGGTTGGTGTTAGCGCTTCAATCATCCCGGCACCAAGCTTGTTATGGTGTCAGGGTAATTGAAGCCCATTTTTTCTATTATTACATTGTAGTAATAAATTAAATAGTTCAACTCACCATAATGTAGAATCAGTGGGAGCCCTGAGTGTGTCACTTGCCACTGTCGCCTGCTACCAGATGTGGATAGTCACTTGCCACGCTGCCTGTCACCAGATGCGGAATGTCACTTGCCACATGACCTGCCACGCTTACTGCCACAAGATGTGGATTGTCAGTTGCCATGTTGCCTGTCACCAGATGTGGAATGTCACTTGCCACGCCACCTGCCACAAGATGTGGATTGCCACTTGCCACATTGCCTGTCACTAGATGTGGAATGCCACTTGCCACGTTGCCTGTCACCAGATGTGAAATGCCACTTGCCATGCCACAAGATGTGGATTGTCACCTGCCACGTTGCCTGTCACCAGATGGGGAATGTCACTTGCCACAAGATGTGAATTGCCACCTCAAACGTTGCCTGTCACCAGATATGGATTGCCACCTGCCATGTTGCCTGTCACCAGATGTGGAATGCCACTTGCCCTGCCACAAGATGTGAATTGCCACTTGTGACGTTGCCTGTCACCAGATATGAATTGTTGCCTGTCACCAGATATGGATTGCCACCTGCCAGATTGCCTGTCACCAGATGTGGATTGTCACCTGCCACATTGCCTGTCACAGATATGGATTTCCACCTGCCACATTGCCTGTCACCAGATGTGGATTGTCACTAGCCATGTTGCCTGTCACCAGATCAATAAAGCATAGCATAGAGTGGGGATCAAAAGTTTGGGCACCCCAGGTAAAAATATGTATTAATGTGCATAACAAAGCCAAGGAAAGATGGAAACATCTCCAAAAGGCATCAAATTACATATTAGACATTCTTATAATATGTGTAAGGTTACGCCAGTTATGTTTAGGAATCAGGATCTCAACTGCGGAGACTTCTCAGGTTCAGACCCAGGTTTCACTCTCTTTTGTGCAGAGAGTTTAGTATCCTAGCATCACAGTCTCAGTCAAGAAATATGGCGCATATTCCTTCATATGCGCCTAAACAATTTAAGGAAGATACTGGACATTAGGTCCAAGGCAAGTAAGGGTTACTCTAGATACTGTAGTTGGCGAGATACCGGGAGGGGATAAGGCTTACTAGAATACTAGATATAAGATACAGTACTTCATAGCAAGGTATTGGGAATTAGCGCCATATGCCTCAATAGTGATGGACTGGTCACAGTGTAGCAGTATTGAGGGAATGGCGGGCGGAAGCGTTCTGCTAGTATAAAGCAACTACAGACCAGGCTCTGGTAAATGCAAAGTGGCCGAGCATGCATGGCATGTAAAGTAAACTTAACGGCAAGTCCTTAGGTAATAGGCAGTAGGTATGCACATGCAGAAATCATGGGAGCATTCCAGAAGAGGCATTAACACAGAAAGGCTATAGCTGCAGCAAGTCCTAGTGCAATATGGCATACATAGATAGCACAGTTCACAGGGTAGCAACACATTGTATTAGTGTGTAAGAGTACTTGCGGTACTAAGGTACTTGCGATACTGAGCTGGCTTGGCAGAAGCAATGATCCGGGCTGCTGGGACTTGCAGTTCAGGTGAGCAGGATAGCGGAGTCCTGGTGGATGCTGCAGGGTGCTGATGACCAGGTCCCTCGGTAGCAGGCCGGTGATGGCTAGAAGAGCCAGCTGACAGTGGGGCGTCCCCACGCAATAGAGCAACGCCGCACTATCAGCTTGGCCAGTTTAAATAGGCCACGCTGAGCGGCGGCGCCCTTCCGCGTTCCACCGTGGAACGCACGGCGCGCGGAAGTGACGTCATCCCATTCACAGAATGGGATGACAATACTGAAGACGGAGCGCAGCTGGAATAATGGAAGCAGCTGCGCCCGTCGGATGAAAGTAACGCTGACGGCGTTACATAGCCCCCCCCTCTAGGGAGCACCTCCGGAGCTCCTGCCAAGAGACGGGAGGTTAGGGTACCTGCGATGGAAGACCTTGACTAATCAAGGGGAATGAACATCTGAGGAATTTTCCCAGGAGTCATCCTGAGGTCCATAACCCTTCCAGCGAATTAGATACTGGAGGGTAGAACCTCGCATTCTAGAATCAAGGATTTTTTCCACTATATATTCGGTTTCGCCCAGGACCTCGACAGGAGGAGTAGGTCGTGGAGCCCTATTCGGGAAAAGATTTGGCTTGTATGGTTTGAGAAGTGATACATGGAAAGTAGGATGTATCTTCCAACTTGGTGGTAACTGTAGTCTCACAGCGTTAGCATTAATAACTTGAGTAATCGGGAAAGGTCCAACGAATTGGCGTCCAAGCTTTTTTGAGGGGACCTTGAGCTTAAGGTTACGTGTAGAAAGCCAGACTAAGTCTCCCGTTTTATATTGGGGGGATGCTCTTCTGTGAGCGTCATAGTAAAGCTTTTGTTTCTGTTGAGCCACTTCAAGATTGGAATAAATAATCTTAGAATTCTCTTTCAAAGTTGAGAGATAATCTTCTACCGCTGGTACACCACTTGGAAGAGCAGAAGGAGGTAGAGATTGTGGGTGGTACCCATAGTTTGCGTAAAATGCAGAAAATTGTATAGAAGAATTAGTAGCGTTATTGTATGCAAATTCCGCAAGGGGAAGAAGTTGGTACCAATCATCCTGGAGGTGAGTGCAATAGCAACGCAAATATTGCTCCAGTGTCTGGTTAACACGTTCAGTTTGTCCATTGGTTTGTGGATGGTATGCCGTGGACATGCGATGGTCGATTTGTATTGCTTCACACAAGGCCTTCCAGAATTTAGATACAAACTGAGTACCTGTGTCCGAAATAATCCGAGATGGTAGTCCATGTAGTTTGAGGATATGTGAAATTAAGGCTTTCGCTGTCTGGATCAATCGGGATCAAATGAGCTTCTTGGTTAGTGAGTCGACAACGATCATAATCGCGTTGGCACCCTGTGATACGGGAAGGTCAACGATGAAATCCATGGAAAGAGTTTCCCAAGGTCTCTTTGGAATGGGGAGAGAAGTTAGGAGACCATAAGGAGGTTTTCGTGAATGTTTGTTGGTAGCACAAGTATCACAAGAAGAAACATAGGGCCAGATTCAGGAAAGGTTACGCTGGCGGATCGAGTGATCCGCCAGCCTAACTGTGGCTTTGAGCCGGCGTTTCTGTTTTCTGTAACCAGAAAACAAGAAACGCCGGGTTGAAGTTCCGATGCGAGCAGCGTAACTGAGTTTCGCCATCGCATCGTTACTTCAACTTAAAAATGGCGCCGGGGGCGTTCCCGCCGATTTACGCTCAAAAAATATGTTAATGAGCGGAAATCGGCAATTCACGATCGAAATCCGGCGCGACGCAATGACGATACGACGTTTCCGGACGGGATACGCGGCGCATAGATATACCTACATGGGGTTGGAGTATCCTATGTTAGGTATAGGCGTCGTCATCGCGTCGGAAAAAAAAAAAAAAAAACGTCGCTTGCGTAAAACGGTCATGAATGGGAATGTGACGTCATTGACGTTCATTCACAGATTTTGGAGCATGCGCACGGGGATGTTTTGACACTCGACGCATGCGCAGTACGTTGGCGGCGGGATCGCGCGTAGTTAGCATACTACACGCCCCGTACCCGCGACATTTGAATTCCGCGGGCTCATTTGTGATGCGCTGCCGCAACTTTAGGAGCAAGTGCTTCGTGAATGACAGCACTTGCTCCTAAAATTTCGGCAGCGCAACGCAAATCAGAAGCGTTACTCCAGAGCAAAGATGCTCTGGAATACGTGAATCTGGCCCATAATCTATCTTGAATAGTTTTGGTCATCCCTGGCCACCAGTAGTTCCTTTTCACCAGGTGGATAGTTTTAGTAACACCGGGGTGACCTGCCAAAGGACTGTCATGAAGTTGTTTTAGAAGTGGAAGTTGCAACGTGGATGGAACATAAATCTTGTTATCATGTGTATACAAACCATCGGGTTGTTTTGTAAGGCCTGACGGTAGGGAAGAATCGTTGGAACAACTTTGGATAAGTTGTTGTTTAAAACTGGTCAGAGCTCCAATGAACCGACTTGAAGGAAAAATAGGAAGAGGCGGGATGTCCTCGTCGTGCATACGAGAAAGAGAATCAGCCTTGACATTTTGTGAACCTGGACGGTAAGTAATTTGAAAGTCAAAGAAAAGACTCCATCTGACCTGTCGAGCCGACAGGGTTTTAGCTGCCTTGAGGTATTGAAGATTACGGTGGTCCGTGAGAATGGTGAAAGGATGAGTCGAACCCTCCAAGAGGTGTCTCCAATTCGCCAATGCTTCCTTTATCGCAAGCAATTCTTTCTCACCTAATGGATAGTTTTTCTCAGCTGGAGAGAGCGTCTTGGAGAAAAAGGCAATTGGATGGAGCGGTGTAGCAGGAGACTCCCGTTGTGAAAGGACACCGCCAAGTGCAAAGTCGGAGGCGTCCACTTCCAGGACGAAGTGATAATGGGACTTCGGAAGTTGCAGTATCGGAGCTGAAGTAAATCTCTGTTTGAGAGAATCGAAAGCATGTTGAGCTTCCTTAGTCCAAGCAAAGGAAATTTTGGTGCTTGTCAAAGTACTCAATGGTTTTACAACAGCAGAGAAATTCTTGTTGAATTTACGGTAGTAGTTGGCGAAGCCAAGGAATCTTTGTAGTGCCTTTCTTGTCCAAGGAACAGGCCAAGCTAGGACACATTCAACCTTAGAGTGATCCATCTGAATGCCATTGGGTGTGATGTAGTATCCAAGGAAGGAAATGGAGGATTGTCCAAAAACGCACTTTTCCATCTTTGCGTATAACGAATGCGCTCGGAGCCTCGCCAGAACCCAGCGCACATGTTTGACATGTTGTTCCGGATTATCTGAATAATTCAAGATATCATCGAGATAGATGACAACACATACATCTAACAAGTCTCTGAAGATGTCATTAACAAACCGCTGAAAGGTTGCTGGCGCGTTGCACAAACTGAATGGCATAACAGTATGATGTAAATACAAAACTATGCAACAACTAATTATAAGTATCTATCCTTTACTGTAACTTGTAATACCTATATATAAGCTATTGCATCTGTATTAACATGCATGAGTCCTTTATCTGCTACTGTATATCAGGCCGAAGTGTGCTCTAGGCCTGAGGCTAATCGTTAGTCAATGAGACAGACACCTTTGAAATTAAACAGTTATATTTATTCTAACAAAAAGCGTCCATTGTATAGTAAACAAAGCTGTAGCATAGAATTCCTATTGCACAATATACAATCACTAACAAATTGCCTATGGCCTATTACAATATGGGCAAATAAGATAGAAAGATACTTAAGCTCGGTCCTTCCTGGCTGGGTCCTGATGGAAAAAAGGAGAAATTTTAGGCCTCGGCCTTGACCACATGGCTAAGGCCAAAATACCGGCCAGGCTTCCATGCGGCCTAGTCCATGTGGTCTCAGCATAGGCCTTCAGATGATAGGTTCACTCCAGCATTCAAGCGAATAGAGACCGAAAGTTTCTTTCAAACTCCTTTTACCAAACCTCACTCATTAATCATTCGCAACGCCTCCCATGTTGCCTGCCCATCTGATGTTCAACCAATCGTTGCATTTCATGACTCACATCCTTGTTCATTCCCTACCTAGCCACTGGGATTCCTTTGATCCTTGTAGTAATCAATGTCTTTTGTTTGTTTGCGGAGACTGCCCAACAGCTGTCCTCCTCCTAGACTCCCTGGAGACAAGTTTATTTATCCCATTCCTGGGGGGGCAGGTATCCTGGCTTGTTTGACTGGAATCAGAGGATGGTCAGAATTCATATATTCATATTATTTGCAACACAGTATATTCAAATAACCCGTAGCGGGTCTTAAAGGCAGTCTTCCACTCATCACCGGGGCGAATTCTGATTAGATTGTAAGCGCCTCTGAGATCTAATTTCGTAAAGATCTTTGAAGTCTGAAGTCGTTCAATGAGCTCAGGAATAAGCGGTAAAGGATACCGATTCTTGACCGTAATGTTGTTGAGGGAACGGTCTATCACCGGTCGTAATGAACCATCCTTTTTCTTGACGAAGAACATTGCTGCGCTAGCTGGAGAAGTAGATGGCCTGATGAAGCCCCTTTTCAAATTCTCATCCAGGTATTCCTTCAGATAGCCAAGTTCTGGTTGAGAAAGTGGGTATATTCTTGCAGTAGGGATGGGACAGCCCGGGATAAAATCAATGGGGCAGTCATAGATGCGATGTGGCGGCAGAGTATCCGCCTTGGCCTTACTAAATACGTCGAGAAAGTCTCGTAAGTGAGGAGGAAGCTCAGGTGGTAAACTTTCTGCCGCCAGTAGTGGATGAATAGAATAGCAAGTCTCCTTACAGAAAGTGGACTGAAGACGTAAAGTCCTATCCGACCATATAAAGGTGGGCTGATGAAGAAGCATCCATGGAAGTCCTAACACAATAGGAAATACAAGAGAAGGAATGATGTTAAAAATAAGAGATTCAGTATGACCGTCCAAACATGTGACATCAATGGGTCTGTTTCAGTGGTTATTGGGCCTGAAATGGAATTAGAACCATCAATAAAGGTAACCGAGAGGGGAGTCCGTTTAGAGACATAGGGAATCTTGTTGGTATGGACTAGGGCAGAATCAATGAAATTGCCACAAGCCCCAGTGTCAATCATGGCCTCAATGGTGATCCTCTCGTGGTCCCACTGTAGGGTAAGGCCTCGTACACACGATCAAATCTGTCTGCTGGAAACGGTCTGCTAGACCGTTTCAGCAGACAGATTTGATCGTGTGTACAGGCAAACAGACGGATTTGGCCACCCGACAGATTTCAAAGCATATGGAAAAACAAGGGGGGTGGTGTCTGCGCTGTGAAAAGTGGGTGAAATCCAAGGGTGGTACGGGAATAAATCCCTGGGCTGGTGAACGTGGGGGAGGGGGGGGGAGGGGTGGTGTTTTTAGAACAGAGTGATAGCGTACATAAGTTTAGTGTCAATATGTAAACCGTCAAAATGTAGCACAAAAGATAATATTGAATACTAAACAATGGCAAGTGACAAAAAAGGAGTACAAATTCACAAGCAGTAAAATGTACACAATGTGCTGGTCCAAGTAATGTGAAATCAGGGAGAACTACCGCTAGGGGCGCCCCTGAATGTGTAACACAGTGAACAATACAAATAATAATATATAAATCAGTGAAGAAATGCAAAAAAGTCTCTGAAAGTGTTTCCAAAGATGTCCCAGAAGACAGTTTCTAAAAGATGGAGGAAATGGTGCCGGGAAAGGACGTGGTACAGTGAACACCTCAGGTGGTCCCTAGCCCCTCACCTCACGGCTATGGCACGGATAGCCAAACAAAACCACCTCTGGCAGGGGGAGGAGGAATACACTTCAATGGACAGAAACGACATCAGCACTCAGCAGTAAGGCATGGAGAAGATACAAAGCAAGTAGGATATGGTGTTATGGAAGTGTCTAAACAGGCAACATCATTCACTCATACATCCACTCACATGGAGGTGATGGATGGTGGGCCTATCTCCCACGAACACCGAGTTCGTCCTAAGTCCTGGATGCACACCTGGCTCCTCTTCTGTGTCTGAGCTGGGTGGACACTTGGAGCAGATAGAGGGGACCCTCACACAGCATATAGGATGGGAGAAAAAAAGACCATAGTACAGCCCCGCAAAAATGGAACAGGTTTGTTAAAACATATAGGTGCACTCACATTTGGATGATAAAAACTGGGCACAGAAACCAAACGGACGGCAGGGGGGGTCTTGCTGCGTCAGGCGTGTGGACTCTGATGCTCCTTGATCCCTACGCGTCTCGTCATGTCATGCTTTGAAATCTGTCGGCTGGGAACCCGCCCGCCCGACATGTCTTCTCGCACACGCGCTGAATGGTTTCGACGCATGCGCGGAAGTGTTTTACTTCCTGGTGCGGTGACGTGGCAGCGTCAACGTCACCGACACGTCAGCGCGCTGTCTGCTGGCGGGGATTTTGGTTTGCTCGTGTGTACACGCGAGCAAACCAAAATGCCAGCAGACAGATCTGTTCAAATCGGTCGGTCCGACCGATTTGAACAGACACATTCGATCGTGTGTACAAGGCCTTAGAGGAACAAAAATATAACGGTTAGTGTAGGACACTTGTCGTTTATGCTTACAGATATGAAGTAAGATATGAAGTATTTTACCTTTAGTTTTAGACAATTGGAAAGGTTGTGGTCAGAACTGGCACAATACGTACATAGATTTTGAGCCCTCCTTCTTAGCCTTTCCTCCTTGGACAAGGGTCTCCTGACAGAGCTCAAATCCATAGGAGTATCCTTAGGGGGTGACTTTGCTCTCCTAGGAGGCGGTAGGGTGTAGGTATTGGAACGTTCTGCTCTCCTTTCACGTAGTCGTCGGTCAATAGATACTGACAGCTGCATAAGATCATCCAGGGTCGTAGGTAAATCTAGACGAGCAAGTTCATCTTTCAGGGCTTCAGACAAACCTAGGCGGAATTGGTTCCTGAGTGAGATATCATTCCATTGGGAATCACGACAACAACATTTAAACTCGGAGATATAATCTCTTAACCTGCTTAAGACTCCTGATCGTGTTCTCGGCCTTTAATTGTTTATCGGAATCCTCATAAAGAAGTGACATGTCGTCTAAAAAAGAATTGTAGGAACCCAAGAGCTCCCCCTGCTCTTGAAGATAAGCGTCTGCCCACGCTCTGGGTTCTCCCTTGAGATAGGATATTAAAGTAAGGATCTTGATCCTGTCTGAATAATAGGTGCGAGGCCTTAGTTCGAACATTAAGTTACAGGAACTGATGAATTGACGAAAAACGTTTCTATTTCCAGAAAATGGTTTAGAAGGGGAGACCTTGGGTTAGGGTCGGTCTCTGTGGGAGACAACATTTTGACTAGCATGACTGCGCAGAGCCTCATTTTCCAAACACAGCTCATGGACAGTAGCAGTAAGGGTATCTACCCGTTGCGAAAGGCCCATGAGATGAGAAGTCTCCGCAGTTGAGATCCTGATTCCTAAACATAACTGGCGTAACCTTACATAATAGAGCAACCATAGAAATGGATCCAGCGGAGCTTACTTCTCATCTCATGGGCCTTTCGCAACGAGTAGATACCCTTACTGCTACTGTCCATGAGCTGCGTTTGGAAAATGAGGCTCTGCGCAGTCATGCTAGTCAAAATGTTGTCTCCCACCGAGACCGACCCGAACCCAAGGTCTCCCCTCCCGAAAAACTTTTATATTTCCAGAAAATGGTTCAGGAGGGGAGACCTTGGGTTTGGGTCGGTCTCAGTGGGAGATAACATTTTGACTAGCATGACTGCGCAGAGCCTCATTTTCCAAACGCAGCTCATGGACAGTAGCAGTAAGGGTATCTACCCGTTGCGAAAGGCCCATGAGATGAGAAGTAAGCTCCGCTGGATCAATTTTTATGGTTGCTCTATTATGTAAGGTTACGCCAGTTATGTTTAGGAATCAGGATCTCAACTGCGGAGACTTCTCAGGTTTGGACCCACGTTTCACTCTCTTTTGTGCAGAGAGTTTAGTATCCTAGCATCACAGTCTCAGTCAAGAAATATGGCGCATATTCCTTCATATGCGCCTAAACAATTTAAGGAAGATACTGGGCATTAGGTCCAAGGCAAGTAAGGGTTACTCTAGATACTGTAGTTGGCGAGATCCCGGGAGGGGATAAGGCTTACTAGAATACTAGATATAAGATACAGTACTTCATAGCAAGGTATTGGGAATCAGCGCCATATGCCTCAATAGTGATGGACTGGTCACAGTGTAGCAGTATTGAGGGAATTGGCGGGCGGAAGCGTTCTGCTAGTATAAAGCAACTACAGACCAGGCTCTGGTAAATGCAAAGTGGCCGAGCATGCATGGCATGTAAAGTAAACTTAACGGCAAGTCCTTAGGTAATAGGCAGTAGGTATGCACATGCAGAAATCATTTCAGAAGAGGCATTAACACAGAAAGGCTATAGCTGCAGCAAGTCCTAGTGCAATATGGCATACATAAATAGCACAATTCACAGGGTAGCAACACATTGAATTAGGTCAGAGTACTTGCGGTACTGAGGCACTTGCGATACTGAGCTGACTTGGCAGAAGCAATGATCCGGGCTGCTGGGACTTGCAGTTCAGGTGAGCAGGATAGCGGAGTCCTGGTGGATGCTGCAGGGTGCTGATGACCAGGTCCCTCAGTAGCAGGCCGGTGATGGCTAGAAGAGCCAGTTGACAGTGGGGCATCCTCACGCAATAGAGCAACGCCGCACTGTCAGCTTGGCCAGTTTAAATAGGCCGCGTTGAGCGGTGGCACCATTCCGCGTTCCACCGTGGATCGCACGGCGCGCGGAAGTGACGTCATCCCATTCACAGAATGGGATGACAATACTGAAGACGGAGCGCAGCTGGAATAATGGAAGCAGCTGCGCCCGTCGGACGAAAGTAATGCTGACAGCGTTACAATATGCCAAAAAAAGTTAGATCTTATTTCCATCATTTACACTTTCAAAATTACAGAAAACAAAAAAATGGCGTCTGCAAAAGTTTGGGCACCCTGCAGAGTTAAAGCGGTATTTCACCCTAAATATAAGATCTCCCATGCGCTTCAGCATACTGGCGTCAGCGCCAGTATGCTGGGTTTTTTTTTTTTTTATAGCACACTTACTGTTTTATCGTAGAAATCCTTTTCTGTCCCCCGTGGTGGTAGGCGCCAGTACAGCGCGTCACATCTTCCTAAGATACCCGATATGGACTCGGGTATTTCCGGCGCTATGCGGCGCCTGCGCACAGACCTAGGAGCTGACTGCGCAGGCGCCGTATTTCTCCGAAATAGGACTCGGAGAAATACGGCGCCTGCGCAGTCAGCTCCTAGGTCTGTGCGCAGGCGCCGCATAGCGCCGGAAATACCCGAGTCCATATCGGGTATCTTAGGAAGATGTGACGCGCTGTACTGGCGCCGTCCACCGCGGGGGACAGAAAAGGATTTCTACGATAAAACAGTAAGTGTGCTATAAAAAAAAAAAAAACCCAGCATACTGGCGCTGACGCCAGTATGCTGAAGCGCATGGGAGATCTTATATTTAGGGTGAAACTCCGCTTTAATATCTTGTACTGCCCCCTTTGGCAAGTATCACAGCTTGTGAACGCTTTTTGTAGCCAGCAAAAGTCTTTCAATTCTTGTTTGAGGTATCTTTGCCCATTCTTCCTTACAAAAGTCTTCCAGTTCTTTGAGATTTCTGAGCTGTCTGTCACGCACTGCTCTTTTAAGGTCTATCCATAGATTTTCAAGGCCATGGCAAAACCTTCCTTTTACGCCTCTTGATGTAATCCTCTGTGGATTTTGAGGTGTGTTTAGGATCATTATCCATTTGTAGAAACCATCCTCTCTTTAACTTCAGCTTTTTCACAGATGGCATCAAGTTACCATCCAAAATTTGCTGAAATTTTATTGAATCCATTTTTCATTCTACTCGTGAAATGTTCCCTTTGCCACTGGCTGCAATACAGCCCCAAAGCATGTTTGATCCACCCCCATGCTTAACAATTGGACAGAGGTTCTTTTCATTAAATTCTGTGCCCTTTCTTCTCCAAATGTACCTTTGCTCATTCTGGCCAAAAAGTTATATTTTACCCTCATCGGTCCACAGAACTTGTTTCCAAAATGCATCAGGCTTGTCTATATGTTCATTTGCAAAGTTCAAACGCTGATTTTTGTGGTGAGGACGTAGAAGAGGTTTACTTCTGATGACTCTTCCATGAAGACCATATTTGTACAACTATCTCTGTATAGTGGAATAGTGTACCACAACTCCAGTGTCTGCCAGATCTTTATGGAGGGATCGTGCAGTCAAACGTGGGTTTTGAATTGCTTTTCTCAAAATCCTGCGAGCTGTTCTGTCTGATATTTTTCTTGGTCTTCCAGATCTTGCTTTAACTTCCAGTGTTCCTGATGACTGCCATTTCTTAATTACATTTCGAACAGAGGATATTGACATCTGAAAACGCTTTGCTATCTTCTTATAGCCTTCTCCAGCTTTGTGAGCGTCAACTATTTTCAGTTTCAGTTTTCTAGACAACTGCTTAGAAGAACCCATGGTGCTGATTGTTGGGGCAAGGTCAGATGAGTCTGGGCATTTAAAACCTTTGAGATTGACATCACCTGGTCTTCCCAGACGATGATTGAGAACAATCCATGACACTGGCAGGTCTCAGCTTTGCAAAGGGGGCAGTGCATGCTATAAATTCTGCAGACGCCTTTTTTTTGTTTTCTGTAATTTTAAAAGTGTAAATGATGGAAATAAAATCTAACTTTTTTTGACATATTATAAGAATGTCTAATCTGTAATTTGATGCCTTTTGGAGATTTTTCCATCTTTCCTTGGCTTCGTTAAGCACATTAATACAAATTTTTACCTGGGGTGCCCAAACTTTCGATCCCCACTGTAGGTGTGTCGCCCTTCCCTTGTTCAGAGGCAATCTGCGCTGGCTGAACAAGGAATCTAGGTTTCACACAGCGAGGAGCTGCAGGAGAGCGGTGATGCGGGCAGTATGAGATGATGTCATCTCTCTGCTCCCCGCTGCATCTCTGACACAGACAGAGCACTGGCTTTGAGGGTGGAAGAGCGGTGATGCTGGGGGGGGGGGGGGCGGAGAGAGATATCATCTCTGCTTGCCCGCTCGCTTTTTCCATCCACACAGCGCTCTCATGCTGGTGTTCTGCGGGCAAGATGCTGCAGAAGCGCCACAGCCCGGTAGTGGTAGTGGGCCGGGGACCGGGGGTTGACGACCCCTGGTCTAAAGGACAGGTCAGGCTTTTGTTTGCACAAGAAATAGCTGCATCAATAACAGGGACCCCCCATTTCTTGGTGAAACCTTCCTCCATAGGATAAAGGAGGGAGAACTGCTTAGGACAGGGATCCTCAAACTACTGTCCTCCAGATGTTGTAGAACTACACATCCCATGAGGCATTGTAACACACTGACATTCACAGACATGACTAGGCATTATGGGAATTGTAGTTCCTGAACAACTGGAGGGCCGTAGTTTGAAGACCCATGGCTTAGGAGGAGAAAACAGTTTATTTGGGTGAACCCAGTCATCATACATCAGTTTATCCAGCAAGGGATGAACAGCTTTAGTGCATTGCAGTCAATTCAAACAGGGCGCCATAGTGAAACAAGTTTTTAGACTAATATTTGGAATTAGTACATTTAATTTAGCATTAGCAGTATTAGGCCAACATTTATGTAAGGGTCCTTTCACACTAGCGGACCGTTCGTCCGCTCATTACAAGTCCGTTTACGGACTTGTAATGGCCCCCTATGGGAGCGGATCCGTTAGCGGATGATGCATCCGCTAACGTCCACCAGATCCGCTTCCGTTTTTTTCGGACGGAAGAATGTCCTATTTTTCTTCCGTCCGGCCAAACGGATCGGATGCAAACGGACAGACGCTCCGTTTCCATCCGACTCCCCATAGGGGAGAGCGGAGGAGAGACAGGGCGGTCCCTGCACAGTGTGCAGGGACCGCCCTGTCCACCGACAGCTGAGCGGAGACCCCCCGCTGAGCTGACGTACACACGGAGCGGACCGAAAAACGGTCCGCTCCGTGTGAAAGGACCCTTCGTTTTATTGTGTATTAAGTATTGATTTAAAACAGCCATCAACAAACTCTGGCCTTTCAGCAAGTTTTGATTACATACAAACATGTACGTATCAAGTCTGGTCAGGGATTTAGTAAGTACGCCAGAATTAATTGTATGATTCATCAACTTACACTACCATATATGAAAAAAAGGGACTTCCCCTGTTATTTTTTCAGTAAATTAAATTTGGGCACACAAAATAGCTGATTTAATTTAAGCAGGAATTTACAAATTACATTCATTATACAGTCCCAGACAACATTCAAGCATGATATTACAGGAATATATCTTTCAGGAAGTATGTTAGTTTTATGATGGAATATCTTCATTCACACCTATGCTGTTGGCTTTTGAGCATTTCTGCAGTGCTGTTTTTTTCTGCGGTTTTGCAGCGATTTGCATTTTTTATGCCTTTTTGTGGGGGGGGGGGGGGGTTTGTTGTTGGGCAGAAAAATGGAAAATACAGCAAAATTGCGGTAAAAACACACTACATGCTTTTCTGAAACTTCTCCAGTAACGTCTATTGAATCAAACAAAAAGCACCCTTTTGCATTTAAAAAAAAGTCCCAGACCCTTTCCAAAATGCAGAGGCACAAAAATGCATTGATGTCAACATGTTCCACAGGAACCCATGTTAAAAATAATGTCCTGCGTTTCTGCAAAAAGCATGAAAAAACACATTGGTGTGAATGGAACCCAAATCCATGGTAAAATACTTCTGAGAGTCCAGAACTGGAAAGGTGGTATGAGCATGATGAGTATTTATGTTCTGCCATGTATGTTCTGCCAAGCTTGGCTTAGTCCAAATGGGAGTAATTTGTGTAAATGGCAATTCAGAAGGCTACCTAACTGCATTGCTCTAAGGCCGCGTACACACGATCAAATCTATCTGCTGGAAACGGTCGGCCCGACCGTCCCAGCAGACAGATTCGACAGTGTGTACGGACGAGCCGACGGATTTGGCCACCCGACAGATTTCAAAGCATGCTTTGAAATCTGTCGGCTGGGAACCCGTCCGCCCGACATGTCTGCTGGTTAGTACGCTAACCAGCAGACATGTCTTCTCGCACACGCGCCGAATGGTTTCGATGCATGCGCGGAAGTGTTTTACTTCCTGGTGCGGTGACGTGGCGGCGGCGGGGATTTTGGTTTGATCGTGTGTACACGATCAAACCAATATGTCCCCAGCAGACAGATTTGTTCAAATCTGTCTGCTCGTGTGTACGCAGCCTAAGACAGGCCAGTGGGTTGAAAAAAAAACGGTTTCCCTCATTCACACATTCAATGTGGATGAGAGAATAACTCCTGTTGACAGACCAAGGAGCCCTCTGCATTTCAATAGGTAACCAAAGAGTTGTGTCAGAAATATATTTCAGTGTATACACCCCTCAAATTGATGGTCTGGTAAAACGATTAAAAAGAATCTTGAAAGGTACACTTTAAAAGTGATTGATAAGGATGGAAAAAACTGAAAATGTATTATAAAATTCTTACCTTCATTTTCCTTTCCTGATGGACTCCATGGCAGAATATACGCATGGGTTAACCCCGCCTCCACTCCTCCCCTATAGGATGTATGGGAAGTAACTTGACATACACCCAATGGGCGGGCAATGCTATTCCAAGGCTTTAATTTGTGCTGTCAACAAACAGGACCTGAAAGCCAAAATAAACAGAGGATAAGGAAGCAGACTCAACACAATAATGAGCCATGAATGTATTGATTGAGGACCACAAGGCCGCCCTACAGACTACTTTGGGAACCACATGCTGCAAAGCTGCCAAAGATGTAGACCCACACCTGGTCGAGTGAGCAGACACTACCTTAAAGGAGCCAAGCTCTTGGTCCTCTAAACCTTTTGGATGGCCTATGCAATCTGTGCCATAATCATCCTAGATGAGGCACGTTCCTCTGTCTTTTCTGGCAAAATAATGAGCAGATATACTGAAGCCTGAAGGAAGTTGTAGCTTTGTAGATATGTGTCTGAAACCATGAATCAGACCGAGACAGAAGTACAGTTAAATCACACTTAATAATAAAAATAAAAAGGTAAACAGAGTAAGCGTAGACAAAACATAGCCAGAGTTTAGTAACTGGATCGGGTAGTCACCCAAGCCAATGTCCAAAAGCCAGGGATAAAGGTAGTAGTTCAGCAAGCAGGATCTGTAGCCAGAGGGAACGTAGTCAAGCAGGACTTCAACAGGAAAGCAGGAGAAAAGTCTCTTGTGATGTTAACACAGGCAAAGGCAAAGAGCAAATGAACTGGAAGGCTTTAAGTAGGCAGAGCTGGCGAACAGGATCATCAACATGTGGATCACTGTGGAGAGATGGGAGCTGGCAATTAGCTGACAGCTGAGTTGCCAGCACAGAGAAGGAAGGGCTGAGCCCAGCCCTGACAATATGAAAGACTCATGCACCCTTGGGAATTGAGTCAAGCATAGGTAACAGCACCGCTCAAACTGGAAAGAATGTTAAGAAAAGTTCTCCATGACCAGTGAATCAATCTCTGAGGCTTTTTACACCAACGTGATAGCCAGGAAAATGGCAAACTTGACAGAGAGGCCTTTAACGGAGACGGCCCTAGAACACTCTGCTCCAATTCCCGAGAAGGAGTTGAGAAGAGAGAGACTTAATTTGGAAAACTTACGCTTACTCCGAGGTCTGAGCCTAGCTGCTCTGTTGAAGAATTGTTGGATAGGAAAAAATGTCTAGACCGGGATACATCTGTGAAGGCCGATAAGGCTGACACTTGAACTTCGAGGGAGCTGACTGATAGAGCCAGATCTAAGATCACCTGGTGCAAGCCTAAAAACTAGGGCTGTGCAAATTAACTTTTAATTAATCGATTAATCTTTAATTTTTTTGATCGATCAAAATATTTTTGATCGATTAAAATTCTTTTGATTGGTACTCGCCTCTCCGCCGGCTTCTGGGCCTTCAAGGAGTTCCATCGGAGATACGGTAACGTCACGGACACCGGCGGGGCTTGCAGTGTCCATCTGAAGGGCTCCTTTGCTGTGCCTTCATATCTGCATGTCGACGGGACCTTATTATCTGCCACACGCAAGGGCTGTTACACTTCCCTCTATCACTTACCTCTATTAACCTGGGATTCTATAACCATCCACTGGGAGTTGTGATAGTTCCCTTCATGGGACATCTACATGCCGACGGACTGATGTTAACCTCTCCTCATCTGGATTCAGCAGTGGTATCGTTGTACACATTTTTATACCAGTAACATACTTAGCTACATGTTTTTATGACTGCTTTTGCTACCGTTTGGTATTACTCACACCATTTTTACAGTTTATGTAGCTACATCGATTTTATCTCCAGTGCAATATTTATTTTGTTACCTATTTGAAGATTATAGAAGTTTTAATGCTATTCCTATCGAGCCCTGCCTTGTGTGTTTTTTGTATCCTGCTATCCATTTTTCCAGTGGTTGGTAGCTGCACTGGGAATCAGCCGGCAAGGAGATCAGCTAAAAGTAGTTGGATCTGTATGTGCGTTATAATTAATCGAAATTAGTCGATTAATCGATTAAAATAAAAAACGATTAATCGAACACAAAAATTTCGATCAGTAACAGCCCTACTAAAAACATGTAAAACAGGGGGGGTGCAATCAGCGCAAAAATATAAAGATCAGAAAAAAATAAAAATAATAAGTGTAAAAATGAAAAATACTCAAAGAGTGAATTTCATATGGATGCAAGCTGAACACCAAAAGAACAATCACAAAATTCCTGAAGTAAATATATCAAACAGAGCAGTGCAGCGCAAACCTAAATAGCATAATATTAATATTAAAACGAATATGCTCATACCAGTGAAGACATAATTGAATTAATAACAGTGAAAAAATAAAATAAAATAAAATAAAAAGAAAGTCCACATTTACTAAAAACATTAAGGCCTCGTACACACGATCAAATCTGTCCGCTGGAAACGGTCCGCTGGACCGTTTCAGCAGACAGATTCGATCGTGTGTACGGCCGAGCAGACAGATTTGTCCACCCGACAGATTTCAAAGCATGTTTTGAAATCTATCGGGTGGGAATCTGTCCGCCCGACATGTCTGCTGGTTAGTACACTTACCAGCAGACATGTCGTCCCGCACCGCCGCCGCACCGCCGCCGAATGGATTCGGCGCATGCGCGGAAGTGTTTTACTTCCTGGTGCGGTGACGTGGCGACGTCAACGTCACCGCCACGTCACCGACACGTCAGCGCGCCGTCTGCTGGCGGGGATTTTGGTTTGCTCGTGTGTACACGCGAGCAAACCAAAATCCCAGCAGACAGATTTGTTCAAATCTGTCGGACGGACAGATTTGAACAAATCTGTCCGCTCGTGTGTATGGGGCCTTAAACTTCTAGATCACTACATGATCTGTCAGCAGCAGACATGTATTTGAACAAACTTTGACCAGATTCTTCCGTAAACTTTGTTTGCATTCATTCTTCTCATTCTTCTCATATTCAAGAGAGTAGAGATGACTTTGGAGAAACAGCCAACGACCTCCAATCTTGAAAACCAAGCCATCAGATGCAGCCGTGCTGAACATGGATGTAGAATTGCCCCTAGTGATAGAAGGTCTGGCCCGAGGAGAAAGTGCACTGGGTTCCAGAAGCTGAACTGTGCTAGCAAGTGGAACCCTGGCCAAATTTGCCAGTAAGGCATCACTGCCACTACCTCCATAACCTCTGTTTGGAGTCATCATAGAACCCAGAGGTTGACCAGGACTGGAAGAAATGCACAGGTTCTACTGCATTTCCAATGATCCATCAAGGCATCTGTGCCTGAAAACCTCCACATGTAGAGACCATTTGTTGTTGTCCAATTGGACTCTCCAAAGAAAGTCTGTTAAAATATTTTGGACTCTGGGGAAATAAGCAGATGAGATGTAGGCTCAAATATTCTGAGTCCAAGACATAATTGGCTCTGCTTCCTGTAATAGAGAACAGGCTTTTAGTCCCCTTTGTCTTTAAACATAGGAGACCGCCGTGGTGCTGACTAAGCTAAGAGCATTGACATTCCCTTAATTATATGGTGAAAGGCCTGTAGGGTGCAGAAGGTTGCCCGTAGTTTTAGAATGTTTAACACAATCTGTGAAGTTGACAGCCCCGGCTGCCTTGAGCTAACCCCGACAGGCAGCAAGCCCCCCCCCCCCCCATTCCGTATTGCTAGCATCGGACGTGAGTGTGAACCAGGCAAATGAGACAGGAATGAGACAGTTTTTCCATTGCAGCCACCAGGGGACTCACTCTCATGACTGATTTTATGTAGATGACCTGAACTAGGCTTCCTGGTTCCCACTGCTGGAGAAACCTTCTGTAAGGGCCACCTTCTCCAGCTTCTACTTGACCCTCAGAACCGAAGGCACCACAGTGCCAATCATTTTAGACCCTGAAAGGTGCACATGTGGGAAAAAGACTGGACCAGGAGTATTCTGTTCCAGAACATCAGTATCCAGAGTTAAGGCAATGGCCCTTTTGATTAGGGATGAGCCGAATATCCCCAGTTCGGTTTGCATCAAAACCTTCGAACGGACCGAACGTTCGCGCGAATTTAAGAACCCCATTAGGCCGCGTACACACGATCAAATGTATCTGCTGGAAACGGTCTGCCAGACCTTCCCAGCAGACAGATTCGATCGTGTGTACGGGCGAGCAGACGGATTTGGCCAGCCGACAGATTTTAAAGCATGCTTTAAAATCTGTCGGCTGGGAATCCGTCTGCCCGACATGTCTGCTGGTTAGTACGCTAACCAGCAGACATATCTTCTCGCACATGCGTCGAATGGATTCGACGCATGCGCGGAAGTAATTTACTTCCTGGTGCGGTGACGTGGCGGCGTCAACGTAACCGCCACGTCACCGACATGTCAGCGTGCTGTCTGCCGGCGGGGAAACCAATACATCCCAGCAGACAGATTTGTTCAAATCTATTTGCTCGTGTGTACGGGGCCTTAAAGTCTATGGGACTCGAATGTTCAAAATCAAAAGTTATTGTCCTAAATAGGGTTTGGAAACCCGGGTCCTGCCTCAGGGAACATGTATCAATGCAAAAAAAAGTTTTAAAAGCAGTAATTTTAATGATGCTTAAAGTGAAAAAAAAGAGTAAATTATTCCTTTAAATATTGTACCTGCTGGGTGTCTATAGTATGCCTGTGAAGTGGCACGTATTTCCCGTGTTTAGAACTGTCCCTGCACAAAATGACATTTTTATAGGAAAAACTGCTTGCGGCTTTAATGTAATGTCTGGTCCCCGGCAATATGGATGAAAATCATTGAGAAATTGGCATGGATCCCCCCCCCCCCCCCCGGCCATTACCAGTCCCTTTGGGTCTTGTATGGATATTAAGGGGAACCCTGCATCCAAATTAAAAAAAGGAAAGGCGTGGGGCCCCCAGGCACTATATACATTGAACAGCAGTATACAGGCAGTGCAAACAAGACAGGGGCTGTAGGTTTGTTGTTAAGCAGAATCTGTTTGTAAACAGTACACTAACTGACAATACTTGCAGATCCCTGCCTGTGGTATTAGTATGAGAACACCAGAAATTGTAGTCAGATAGCTATTGGTGCACACTATGCAGAGGAAACAGTACATCGAGTGAAAATACTTGCAGATCCCTGCCTGTGGTATTAGTATGAGAACACCAGCAATTGTATTCAGGTAAACTTTAGGCGCACACTGTGCAAAGGACACGAAAACAAAATACTGGAGGTCCCTGCCTGTATTTGTATGAGAACACACCGGCAATTGGTTTCAGGTAAGCTTTAGGTGCACACTGTGCAAAGGACACTAAAACTGAATACTGGAGGTCCCTGCCTGTGTTTGTATGAGAACACCAGCAATTGTATTCAGGTAAGCTTTAGGTGCACACTGTGCAAAGGACACAGTACACTAAGTGAAAATACTGCAGCTAGCACAATCACCTGCCTGCCTGTCAGTATATTATGAAGAAAATAACAGGAATGGATCTAGCTAAACTGAATACAGTGTATAAATATATATACAAAACCCGGGATGCATATATATCCTCTACACACTGTAACTGCAGCTAACTGACTCGCCTGCCTACACTAAGTCCGTGTACACACGACCGAGAAACTCGACGGGCGAAAGACGTTGTTTTCCTCGTCGTGTTCCTGGTTAGGCTTGTCGAGGAACTCGACAAGCTTGCTTTGCGTAGTTTGATTCTATTGGCACAACCCTTGGGGCTGCTTTTGCTAATCTCATGTTACTGAAAAGTTTGGTAAGAGACATTTTCACTTTTCAGTCTGTTACAGCGTGACAAATGTGCAATTTCCATTACAAACGCTACTTTTACAGAAGGTGCGCGGGTTTCTTAGCATACACATGCTCGAGTTTCTCGTCGGAAACTAGCCCGACGAGAAACTCGACGAGCCAAATTCGACTCCCGTCGAGAAAATAGAGAACCTGCTCTCTTTTTGGCTTGACGAGTTCCTCGACAGTTTCTCGGCGAAAAGTGTACACACGACCGGTTTTCTCGGCAGAATACGTCTCCCATTGAGTTTCTTGCTGAATTCTGCCGAGGAAACCGGTCGTGTGTAAGCGGCCTAACACAAATGAAATGACACTGTCTCTCTCTCAATCTCTCAGCACGCCAATGCGTGCCAATTACGGCTCTCTGTACAGACGGTACTGTGATTGGCCAAGCATGCGGGTCATAATGCATACTTGGCCAATCATCAGCCAGCAATGCACTGCGATTCTGCAATGAATTATGGGCTGTGATGCACCACTCCAATTTGACACAAACGACCCATAACGTTCACAATTCGACGAACGATCGAACATATGATGTTTAAGTCCCATCCCTACTCTTGATTATATTGAACTGACCCCCGAGGCACACAAGAGACTAGGTAGGCTCCAGGTGACTCTTTTCCAGACTCAGCTGCCATATACGAATTTGAGGAGCATTGAAAAGACCTGAGCTCTGGGCTCCAGCTTTGTTTTGGGGCAGTAGGAGAAGGGTGTCCACGTACATATGCAGGCGTATGCTCCCTTTTTTTAACCTGTTTATAGCTGGTTGTTAAAGAAAAATTGATGCAAAAACGCTCAAAAGCAACATGCATAGGTGTGAATTGAGCCTTACTACCAATAAGCCCGAATGGCTGGAGCTGGAGATGGTCTCAACCTACAGCGAACCGAAGGATCTTGCGGAAGTCTTCTAAAATTGGCACATAAAAGTAAGCATCTTAAGTCTATTGGAAACAAGCCAGTCACCTAGCTGGACACCCTATGAGTCAGGGACAATTAGCCAGATTCAGGTACCTTTACGCCGGCTTATCTCCAGATAAGCCGTCGTAAGTACAAATGTGCGCTGTCGTACTTTTACGGCGATTCACGAAGCTAGATACACCGTAAAACAAGGCTTCAGCTGCCCAACGTAACTTGCCTACGCCAGCGTATCTTGGGCGCATAGTTACGCTGGACGCATTCTGCGTTCCCATGTTAAATATGCAAATGAGCAAGATACGCCGATTCACGAATGTACGTACGCCCGACACAGTAATCTACGCCGTTTACGTAAGGCGTTTTTCCGGCGTAAAGATAATCCACCAAAAAGGTGGCGCATCCCATGCAAAGGTATGGACGTCGGAACAGCCGTCGTTTTTACGTAGTTTACGTAAGTCGTGCGTGAATGGGGCTGGGCGTAAGTTACATTCACGTCGTAGGCAGTGTTCTATCCGCCGTGATTCTGAGCATGCGCACTGGGATAAGTCCACGGATGGCGCATGCGCCATTCGTTCAGCCCATCATTTGCATGGGGTCACGGTTCATTAACATGTATCACATCCACCTTCCACCTACTTTGAATTAGGCGTGCTTACGTCGGCCCATTACGCTACGCCACCGTAACTTAGGGAGCAAGGGCTTTGTGAATACAGCACTTGCCTCTCTAAGTTGCGGCGGCGTAGCGTATATTTGATACGCTACACCCGCCTAACGATACGCCACCCTACCTGAATCTGGCCCAATGTTTCTACCTTGAACTTCCCCTTTGCCGAAAATTGTCTCAGGTACGCAAGGTCTAAAACCGGTCTCCGCAAGCTGTTCCTTTTAATGATCATAAAGAGGGGCGAGTACCTTCCCTAAAATCTCTTGCATTCAGAGACTGGCATGGCAGCACTTTGCGACACCAGTGACTTACGTAAAGCATGAGTATATGCTTCCTTTAACTCACAGTGAGGAAAACATGTATTGAAATGAATCCAAGATGATGGACCATGCATGTTCCGAAAAGACCACTTTGATGTCCCAATAGTCTGAGGCCCAAACTCAGTCGTTTTCTTGAATACCTGAACTCACGCTTTTAGCATACTACTGAAGGGAAATCTGGTCTCCACACCAGCTCTTCCTAGAATCCTGACCTGGTCTGTAAAAATGTGCGACCCTCGCAAGCTCCAAATTTTGTTCTCTAGACTGTTGTTATCCGGCCTATCAGGCAGTATACATTTTGCTACAAATTTTTTGAACAAGAATTACCTTTTTGCAAAATGTGATCATAGAAACTAAAAAAAAGGCTTTTTTTTTTGTTTTTTTTTAAATCGCTCTTTTTTTATTTATGACGCAAAAAATAAAAATAAACAGTGGTGAATAAATAAATACCCCCAAAAGAAAGCTATATTTGTGTAAAAAAATGATAAAAACTTTATTTGGGTACAGTGTTGCATGACTAAGTAATTGGCATTCAAAGTGCGAGAGCGCTGAAAGTTCTGCTTTTAATCTTAGCCTGAAACTCACAAGTGATTTTTTTTTACCACTACTATTCCTTTATATTGGCTTTTGAATTTTACAAATGCAGAAATTTAGAAATTGGATGAAAGGTTTAGCTTTTTTAAACACTCTTTGAAAGATAAAACATGAATTTTTATAGGCAACTATATAGATCAGACCAAAATGAGGGGCTTTGTTTCAAATCAGGGACAGTTGGGAGCTATGAGTATGTAATGTAATAAAGACAAGTAATGTGCAGGTAACCTAGCAACATTGAACTAATAGTAGGAAAGACGGAGCTGCACTTCTACTCCAGCCCGCTAGTGGCCGCCACTGTCTGAAGCTTATTGTCTGCCGCTTCCGCCTGTTTATAGCCTCTCTCCCGGCATCCTTTGCCCTCTTCTACCAGCTCGGTCCAACATGGTGGGTCATCTTTGCGAGTGTATGTGCTGTGTAATCCATTGCCATCCTCTGTTATAACCGCCAGAAACGGCTCCCTCACCCCCGGACAGGTTCCCGGGCTCCGTGGCCTTTCTCCTGTGTGAGATATGAGCGGCGGCTGGCGGTGCGGAGTGTAGTGTGAGAGACGAAGCGGGGTCGGGCGCCATGGAGGCTCGGCCGCTGGTTGTGGGACGTTGTGTGTGTCGTGGTGGGGCCTCCTGTGTAGTGGGCGGTGGTGGGGCTCCTTGGTCGGGCTCTCTTCGTAGGACAGTCCGGGGTTGCGGCCTGGACCGGGCAGCGGTATTCGCTGGGAGTCCTTTCCGTGTCCGGGGCCCGGATGTGGGTCTGTGAGGAGAGCGGTGGAGGGACACAGGGACCTGTGTGTATGGAGGGGGGACCTGTGTGTGTATGGGGAGACCTGTGTACATGGGGGTCAGGACTGGGCCTAGGGGGTGTCCTGGACACCACACAGCCGGGCTCCTGGGTGGAGGAGGGGAAGGTTGGGACTCCACCATCTCAGTGAGGAACTGCCTGACCTTTATTCTGTCTACTGATCTCATCTCAGGTGTGTTTGTTGCGTACAAGATGCCTATTATTATTACATTGCATGTTTATATGTTACTTCAGGCTTTGTCACATGTGTGTACACCATTGCAAGGGTTGTGTATAGCATGGGACCGCAGACTGTGTTCATGGCTGTACACCCGCACACATGTCACATTGGGCTCTGTCTGTGCAACTGCTACTTCCTTGATTGACCTGAATGGGGGTGCATGATACACATGTACACCCCATTAAGGTAAACGCAGCCCTTGTAGGGGCATGCTCTGTAGTATGCCCTGTGTGGATGAGGTCTTAGGCTATTCGCATACAGATGTAAGAATTTCCTAATGCTTATACTTGAGACTTGTTAAAAAAGATCCAGAGTAAAATGTCTAACCTTCTGTTAGCGTACACAAGCATAAAACTCCTCAGTGCCATTTTTTTTTTCAATACACACCTGTAAACCTGCATAAATGGGTGCATGAATTACTGCACTCATACGTAAAATTCTCTCATTTTGTTTTACGGGTGTGTATGGTTCCTTAGATTACGATACATCTAAATCCAGAGCAGTAAAAACGTTTTTTTTTCTTCAATGTGCAATAGGTGTTGAAGCAGTAGTAAACCATGTTGATTGGGTATCCCCTGGCATCCAATGTCATAATGTGCTGGTATGCATTGTATACTAACAGATTATGAGACTTATTTTAGAACAAAGTGCCCCGGCGCTGCGCTGTCACCACTGACAGGCCTTTTATCTTCCGAGTTCGCATCTTTGGGCATGAGTGGCCGGGGGGTGCAATGACATCACGTGCACAGGAGCTGCTGCGGTTTAGGTCACGGGCTCAGAAGGCCCAGCACTGTTTTCTGGAACTTCAGAGCACATGCGCCGGTAACGTCACCAGCACGCGCTCTGAATAACTCCTATTCACAGGTAACCCAAACTATAGGCTTGCCTGTAGGTACAAGTGGTAGAAAGAGTTTACTATCACTTTAAAGTTGAACTAAAGGCAACACTTTATTTATTTTTTATACACGGTAAGGGAGGGTTGTAAAACCCTGTTAGATGGCTTGTGCCCCCCGCCCCATTGTACACCTTTCTGATTTCCCTTCACTTCCTGTCTTGTAGTGGAAGCGTGAAGAGAATCCCAGAAATTTGTGTGCCCACAAGAATTCCCCTCTAATCCTGCTCTGGTGTTGACCCAAAATTTTGTTTTTCTTTCACTCTCGGTGATAATGGTAAAAAGGACATTTATACCCCATTCACACTTGTGCAACTTGTCATGCCACTTTGGACATCAAAGAAGCATGACAAGTCATACCCCTGTGTTTTTCAATGGTAACCATTCATATATGTGCAACTTAAAGTTACAGCAACCTCAAAGTATTTCATGTACTACTTTGGTCTGATTTTAATGCAACTTGAGGGCCATAGACTTCAATGTTGACCCTCAAATGTTGAGTTAGTCTTACCTAAAATGTTTTACCTGTAGCAGTGGGTCCAACTTTGCACATGGACAAGTCACATCCAAGATGCACAACTGTGAATGGAGCCTTAGTATGAATCTTCCCAACATGGGAACAGAGTGCAATACAAACCTGACAGGGCTAATCCCTCTCCATTCTATTCAAACCCCCCAAAAATAGCTTTAAGTAATACTTATAAGCTTACTATATAATCCTCCTTTAGATCTGCTAACCAGTATATGCTGTAAGGTCCTGCCTGATTGGGTGGTTTAGGTAGGTCCTCATATTTACATAATTTTGGTAGATCTTTAAAAATATAAAAAATCCTCAAATGCTTATTTTTTGCACTTCATTCTCGCCTAGGCAAGAATGAGTTTTTCTCTGCTTCTAAATCCTCATGGGATATGCATGTTGAATATCCCAGGGGGCATCAGTTTGAACACAGCAGGCGGAGGAGGGTGGTCCTGGTGGAAGTGTCAGGGGGGCAGCTGACTGAACCAGGAAGAGATTCTCAGTGACAGACTGCTCTGCCATAAATAAGCATGGCGTGCAGGAGCAGGTCGGTGGATCACAGCAGGACAACGCTGTGTTCGGTGGGCATGTGAGTATTTTTATTTGAGGACATCTCAGCGGACAAGGTAAGAGGGCAAAGAAGGAAAAAACCAAATGGTGTTAGTGACGTTGATAATGTTGCTCTGAAGACCTGCATCGAAAGTGATTGTGGTACTGTTTGTGTCCCGGTCATTGATACTGCAGGAATAGTAGCATGTGAAAGCATTTCCCGTGTTTGGGGTTTATTTGTAACTTTCAAACCCTGAGGCTTTCACACACTAAGCGCATTGGGCAGTATGTATCGCTATGCGCCCATTGGTCTTTTGTTTTATCACAAAGCTTTCAGATTGATTCAGTAACATCATATTTATCACTTATTTTTTTATGCGTTTAATGCAGGGTCGCGTCAGGACTAAGACCGTGAAAAAGGCTGCTCGGGTCATCATTGAAAAATACTACACCCGGCTGGGCAATGACTTCCACACCAACAAGCGTGTATGCGAAGAGATCGCCATCATCCCCAGCAAAAAGCTGCGCAACAAGATCGCTGGGTAAGGGAGTTTACAACCATACATTAAAACCTTGGTTTGCAAGCAGAATTTGTTCCAGAAACATGCTTGTAATCCAAAGCACCTGTATATCAAAGCATTTTTTTTACAGGTTATAAAAGAGGCTCCTAAGTTGCAAAATGTAACCATATTTCTACACTTAGTCTCCTCTTATTTTATTTATTTATATATATATATTGTGACATGGCGCGACGCTACTCTTGTATCAAGATGTCGCTTGTATATCGAGGCAAAATTTCGTAAATCATTTAGCATGTCTTGCAAAACGCTCTCAAACCAAGGTTTTACTATGTTTATTAATATGCTGTCATGTAAACATAAGCCCGGTTCACACTGATGGTGTGCGGGAACCACCTGTGATTTGATGAGGAATCTCATCACATTCCTGTTCAAATCACGTCCAATTTGAGTCATTTAGAGTGTGTGTGTCTGTCTCAAACAGCACCTCATCTGCACCAAAATTATCCAAACTTCTTTTTTTTTTGGTCAAAATCGTGTTAATGCCCATGCAATCTGATTGTGCAAGTCGCACTGCGTTTTGCAAATTGATTTTGGGGTGTTGGTAACATACGCACCCACGGCAGTTTGCATGAATGGGGTGTGATTTTTGCTGCAGTGTGAAAACCGTACAGAATTCACTCCATCAGTGTGAGCAGGGCCATATAAATTTGAAATGCAGTGTCACGCTGACTTGTGGACCAGTCGCACTCTTGTGCAAATGTATACATGGGCAAAACAAAAACCTGATCTTCAATGTGCCACAATCTGTGCAGCAGGAAAAAATAAGACCGGTGTATTCTTGGTCTATGGATGCACGTTGTGTGAATGAGACTAATCAAAATGCGAATCTTGAATAAACCTGGTTAGTTTGTATGCAGCTCTTAGGAGTTCATATGAAAAGTAATTGATGACTTAGTTGCCTAGTTATTGATGATTCAGGAGAAATTAAATGTTTTGACCACCTTAGGCATGTTAATTTTGCTGTGCATTAAATATGCAATTTTAATGTCAATTGTCTAGGTGCATTTTTCACGATTGTATATGAAAATCAGATTTATGTGCATTAGTGTGAATGACCCCTAAATCTTGTACTGTGAAATATTCACTTTCAGTGTTTCACATTTGCAGGTATGTCACACATCTCATGAAGCGCATCCAGAGAGGCCCTGTCAGAGGCATCTCCATCAAACTGCAGGAGGAGGAGAGAGAGAGGAGGGATAACTATGTTCCTGAGGTGAGTATAGAGATTGCTGTTGGACGAATTAGATTTATTTTGAGGTGAAACTGTATTGTAGATGGTGAATGAGCAATAGTGATCACTGACTGTAAGGCTTTGGTTTTGCTTAACTATAGAGATGTGTACATGTCTGAACATCGGTACATGGACACTACTAGTACAATGTAGATTATGCATTGGTCTGTATATGGAATATCATTTTTATTCTTTTTTTTTTTTTTTTCTTGTGTGAATTGTTTTGAACCTTCTGATTTTTATAGGCATATAGGGTCATGTTATGTTGCTGGTTTCCTATGAGGATACTCTATATTCAGTTGACAATTGGTGAGGCATATAAAGAACATATCCTTTCTGCTCGGTATGTTGCACCTAATTGTTGCTCTAGTCTGCATTGGTTCGCAGATCACTGACGAATGCACTTGCATTAATCTAATCTGGGAACTGAGAACCCATTCTGTTACAATGGAGCTATTCCCATATCCAGCTCAGGCTATTTTCTCTTTGAATATGAAAACTGGTCGCTTTTTCTTGATCACAAGGAGGGAAAAGTCTAACTGTGGTATGATGGCAGTAAAACACTCTTCGTTTTACATTTAGTGGAGTGGATAGGGGCCCTGCATCGAAAGTGATTGTGGTACTGTTTGTGTCCCGGTCATTGATACTGCAGGAATAGTAGCATGTGAAAGCATTTCCCGTGTTTGGGGTCCTTCCTACTCTAGCTACCAAACCCTGAGGCTTTCACACATGGATATTGACATGCAGTGCATATTTGAATAAAGCTGTGACCTTGATGTGATTTTTATTCGGGGAAAATTAACAGGTCGGTTACTGTCTAAGTATTCAACTTTTACTACTGGATCGGCAAAAATGACCGTGATTTTTATAATCTGGGATCTAAGAACCCATGCTTGTGTTGCAGGAGAGCTTTTTGCATACCAAGTGCAGTTTTTTCAAAATCTTACAAGTATATGCTAATCACATGTTGGAGTAACGAATTTGCACATACTACTACTGGCTGAGTGGCCCAGTAAATGCCAAAATGGGTATGACAACCTAGAAGCATGCATGTGCAAACCGAAACAGGAAGTGATAAAATCCTTGTTTCCAGCTTCTGATATCACAGATGAGGGGTAGGAACTTGCGTTCATTCCACTCTTCCTTGGAAATGCGACTGCAGTGGTCACATCTTTACCAATCGGATGGGAGAGCGCAGTAAAGGCAGAGGGAGACCACCTTCCACCGCTGCCTGCAGTGATCGAGAGGATATATAGCCAGTGATCGAGAGGATATATAGCCACTCAAATAATCACTTCTACAATAGAGGATCCACGGCTAAAAAAAATTATGCCTGGAGCTGTAGGCATCATCCTGGTAAAACCACTGAAACTCTAGGATATTATGATGTCCTACCGGTGGTTAAAAAAAGATGGCAATAGTAGTGCTTACGTTTTTTTTTATCTTCAACCAGATCTGTTTAAGGAACATCTGCAGAAAATTGCATGCTCCAGGGCAGTTTTTTTGGTCCTAGTTTATGATTTCGTGGGTGATTGGCCTGAAAGGGGTATACAGAAGTTCACTTTGAGGGCCAGTTCCCACTGGTGTGATTCGCAGTGCAAATCACTTGCGATTTCTGTGCGATGCCATTTCAGCTATACAGATAGTATGGCTGAATTCTCATGGCATTCGGACCAAACTCGCACAAGACTTTTTTGGTCCACAGCAGAATCGGATCGCAAGGGTGTTCACACATGCAGTGTGGGAATCCTCAGTGGATTCTCAGGGTTCCTGCATCACTGCAGTGTGAACCGAGCCCGACTGCTGAATTTCTTATTTTTTTTTCTTGGAACTGGCACTTGGTAATGCAAGTAATGCCTGAATTTCTGCCTGTAATGTGCTTTTCTTCAGGAAGGGGGTGGTGCAAATTTCGCTCCCCATTTTCTTGGATTAGTACATTTAGAGGTTCTTTGAGGAGATTTAGGCTAGGAATTGCAGCCTCTCATACTTCACATGCAGTAGGCCTCGCACACGGCAACTTGTAAAAGCTCAGTACAGATTTTTTTGAAAATACAAGTTCATAAGGCTGTTATCCATAGCCCTTCTCTAATTGGTTGAGTTGTTGACCCCCAGAGCAAGCATATATCTGATTTCTTGCCCGCTGAGGTTTACTCCTGATAGCAGGTTAGTGGTTCACCAAATGGTGAAGAAAGGGAGAGAGGACAGCCCTGGAACTGGCACCATGAGGTCTCCAACAACTGCTCATATATGCCTTTCCCGGCAGGTTCTTTGGAGACTGAACTGCTTGTTTTATTTTTTTAGATTTGAATTTACAACAGGGCTAGACGAATTCCAGGTTGCAATGGCGAATAGACAATGTGGCCTGGGTGGTTGTTTGCACCAGTGTGGGAGGTGCAGCCTGGTGCTATATTGCCGGGTGGCAGGCAGGTGTGTTGCTAATGCCTGGGGTGGCAAGTGGCAGCGCTGTGAGGGCAGGTATTATGGAGACGGGCGGTTTAGGGCACACAGACAGGACTGTAAGGTAATAGGAGGGGAAAGTAGTTTATATGATCATTTGACTTGCTGTTCAAATCTAAAGCTGCATTTTAGGGTTTGGAATACAATGCACTTATCTTCATTTTTTGTACTTGACAAGGGAAAGGCAACAAGGTTTGCTTTACAATGGAGGAAAAATGGAACCACAGCTCTGTTCTAATTGACCACTGTAGGTTGCAATTAAGATGATTTTTTTCTTTTTTTTTTCTGTAGCATTCCGATTTGTTTAGTGCAGAAAATGAAACTGCCAATGTCATTATAATCCAAATTGTATTCCATAACAACCACAAATGTCTATTAGGGCTGCGCATCTTCACCGGTCTCACGATTCGATGCGATTACGATTATCAAGTCCACCATTCGATTCCGCGATGCATCACGATTGCTGCGCAAGTGCGAATGGCTCTCCCCCCAAAATACTTAAGGAGACGGTCAGACTGTGGGCATAGTACAGGAGACTATCAGAGACTGTGGGCATAGTACAGGAGACTATCAGAGACTGTGGGCATAGTACAGGAGACTATCAGAGACTGTGGGCATAGTACAGGAGACTATCAGAGACTGTGGGCATAGTACAGGAGACTATCAGAGACTGTGGGCATAGTACAGGAGACTATCAGAGACTGTGGGCATAGTACAGGAGACTATCAGAGACTGTGGGCATAGTACAGGAGACTATCAGAGACTGTGGGCATAGTACAGGAGACTATCAGAGACTGTGGGCATAGTACAGGAGACTATCAGAGACTGTGGGCATAGTACAGGAGACTATCAGACTGTGGGCATAGTACAGGAGACTATCAGACTGTGGGCATAGTACAGGAGACTATCAGACTGTGGGCATAGTACAGGAGACTATCAGAGACTGTGGGCATAGTACAGGAGGAGACTGTGGGCATAGTACAGAGACTGTGGGCATAGTACAGGAGACTGTGGGCATAGTATCAGACTGTGGGCATAGTACATCAGACTGTGGGCATAGTATCAGACTGTGGGCATAGTACACGGTCAGACTGTGGGCATAGTACAGGAGACGGTCAGACTGTGGGCATAGTACAGGAGACGGTCAGACTGTGGGCATAGTATCAGACTGTGGGCATAGTACAGGAGACGATCAGACTGTGGGCATAGTACAGGAGACGATCAGACTGTGGGCATAGTACAGGAGACGATCAGACTGTGGGCATAGTACAGGAGACGATCAGACTGTGGGCATAGTACAGGAGACGATCAGACTGTGGGCATAGTACAGGAGACGATCAGACTGTGGGCATAGTACAGGAGACGATCAGACTGTGGGCATAGTACAGGAGACGATCAGACTGTGGGCATAGTACAGGAGGATCAGACTGTGGGCATAGTCAGACTGTGTGGGCATAGTACAGGAGACGATCAGACTGTGGGCATAGTACAGGAGACGAGTCAGACTGTGGGCATAGTACAGGAGACGATCAGACTGTGGGCATAGTACAGGAGACGATCAGACTGTGGGCATAGTACAGGAGACGATCAGACTGTGGGCATAGTACAGGAGACGATCAGACTGTGGGCATAGTACAGGAGACGATCAGACTGTGGGCATAGTACAGGAGACGATCAGACTGTGGGCATAGTACAGGAGACGATCAGACTGTGGGCATAGTACAGGAGACGATCAGACTGTGGGCATAGTACAGGAGACGATCAGACTGTGGGCATAGTACAGGAGACGATCAGACTGTGGGCATAGTACAGGAGACGATCAGACTGTGGGCATAGTACAGGAGACGATCAGACTGTGGGCATAGTACAGACGATCAGACTGTGGGCATAGTACAGGAGACGATCAGACTGTGGGCATAGTACAGGAGACGATCAGACTGTGGGCATAGTATCAGACTGTGGGCATAGTACAGGAGACGATCAGACTGTGGGCATAGTACAGGAGACGATCAGACTGTGGGCATAGTACAGGAGACGATCAGACTGTGGGCATAGTACAGGAGACGAGACTGTGGGCATAGTACAGGAGACGATCAGACTGTGGGCATAGTACAGGAGACGATCAGACTGTGGGCATAGTACAGGAGACGATCAGACTGTGGGCATAGTACAGGAGACGATCAGACTGTGGGCATAGTACAGGAGACGATCAGACTGTGGGCATAGTACAGGAGACGATCAGACTGTGGGCATAGTACAGGAGACGATCAGACTGTGGGCATAGTACAGGAGACGATCAGACTGTGGGCATAGTACAGGAGACGATCAGACTGTGGGCATAGTACAGGAGACGATCAGACTGTGGGCATAGTACAGGAGACGATCAGACTGTGGGCATAGTACAGGAGACGATCAGACTGTGGGCATAGTGCAGGAGACGATCAGACTGTGGGCATAGTGCAGGAGACGATCAGACTGTGGGCATAGTGCAGGAGACGATCAGACTGTGGGCATAGTGCAGGAGACGATCAGACTGTGGGCATAGTGCAGGAGACGATCAGACTGTGGGCATAGTGCAGGAGACGATCAGACTGTGGGCATAGTGCAGGAGACGATCAGACTGTGGGCATAGTGCAGGAGACGATCAGACTGTGGGCATAGTGCAGGAGACGATCAGACTGTGGGCATAGTGCAGGAGACGATCAGACTGTGGGCATAGTGCAGGAGACGATCAGACTGTGGGCATAGTGCAGGAGACGATCAGACTGTGGGCATAGTGCAGGAGACGATCAGACTGTGGGCATAGTGCAGGAGACGATCAGACTGTGGGCATAGTGCAGGAGACGATCAGACTGTGGGCATAGTGCAGGAGACGATCAGACTGTGGGCATAGTGCAGGAGACGATCAGACTGTGGGCATAGTGCAGGAGACGACCAGACTGTGGGCATAGTGCAGGAGACGACCAGACTGTGGGCATAGTGCAGGAGACGACCAGACTGTGGGCATAGTACAGGAGACGGTCGGAGAGGCGGACGGGGTACGGAACAGGTGGTCAGAGGATGGCGGACGGGAGGTGGTCAGAGGATGGCGGACGGGAGGTGGTCAGAGGATTCAGACAGGGTACAGGATAGCAAGACAGATTGTGAACATCTGTAATTCTGTACAATCACCACTGCCATTCTTGTCTGATAACCGCTGCCTGTACATCACATAGATAGCATCCAGTCAAGAGATGGATGGATGTTGCAGCCAGGGCAGGAGTCACTATAATTCATTCTCAGCAGTGCACCCCCCCCTCAAGTGTCCCCGACTGGATCACTGGATTGCACTGTCTGTGACTGAAGTGAGGGGACAGGGGAGAAGAGTCCTGCAAGCTGTCGTCTCTCTCTCTCTCTCTCTCATCGGGAACACCCGAATCGCGATGCAGCGATTAAATTTGACAGCCCTAATGTCTATGCCCTTGTGCACTGCTTTAAAGGGGTGTTCCAGCCCATTTTTATGTTAAGTCAGCAGCTACAAAAAGTGTAGCTGCTGGCTTTTAATAAACACACTTACCTGCTCCAGGGTTCCAGCGACGCACCGACCGAGGCTCCGCTCCTCCCCAGCTGGCGTCTTCATTGTAAGTGTGGGCACCTGGCCGTGACAGCTTTCGGCTTCACGGCTGGGCACCCACTGCGCATGCGCGAACGGCGCTGCACCGTCCGATTAGACAGGCGATCGCCTAGGACCTGTGATGTGTCCTAGGTGATCGCCTACAGGGAGGGGCTGAAAATGAGCGATCAAGCTAACCAGCCCCTCGGTGGAAGGAGGAAGTGGGACAGGAAGTCCCACTCCTCCTGAAGCCCGCCACCCCCCCCCCAAAAAAATTACATGCCAAATGTGGCATGTAAGGGGGTGAGGAGTGGGTTAAGCGGAAGTTCCATTTTTGGGTGGAACTCTGCTGTAAAGCAACATTAAAGCTTCTTTTTTTTTTTTTCTTTTTTTTTTACAAACCTTGTATACTTATTCTGTGCAGTGGTTTTGCATAGAGCAGCCCTGATCCTCCCCTTCTCAGGTTCCCGGGCAGCGCTCCAGGCTCCTCTTCGGTAAATGTCCCCATGAAATGCTGCTTTTCATGGGGGCACCACTGTGTAGGCTTTTCAAGCTGCCTTGTCTGCGTCTATTGACGGTGCGGGTTGTTCGACCACTTGCCTTTTTGCTTGGCACAATATTTGACAGCAGCAGGAGCTCCTGCAGCCATCAGTCTGCCCAGGGAGAAGATGTCAGTGATAGCTGGTGCTCTTGTGCACATTGCTGGGTTGGATTGAGCTTGGGTAGGTGTAAGGGGGATTTGGCAGCGCAGGTTTATCACCTTGCTGTATAGAATACAGTAAGGTGAAAAACCTAAAACCGCTTTAGGCTTTGTTAAGCAATATGCAGAATTGCATTTATTACAATGACTACCGAAGCTTGGCCCTTTCCAGCCAGTGGGAGACAGCCCTATAACCGTTTGTAATGAGTGGCATTAAATGGATTTCCCTACCATGTGATAAGCTGTCACAGTGGACACATGATTGTGAGCCTGCCCTGCCAGCATTGATCGAGAGATGTTGAGGACGGCATGGTCACTGCTGGGGGTGCCAAGTGACTGTCCTCCCAGCACAAACTGGATGCTGGCAGTCAAGCCCATAGCAGTTGGTAACTCATTTGCTTGACTTCAGTATATTGAAAACTGTCTGTTATAAGTTGACCTCTTTTCTGCTATAACTTGGAGAGGTGATATTGATGTATAGCTGCTGTGGCAGACATGTGACCTTCTGTTCCTGGCAATAAGGGTGCATTCTACCATTTTATAAAAAATTTAATACAGGCACCCCTATTGGGGGGGAAAGTGCATTTAATTCAAGTGCAATGCACAAGGTTCTGCAGACTGTTCCTCCAGCCCCCAGGTATAGACCTAAGGTTATGGAGCTGGAGGAATTGATCAATGGACTAACAGTAGAGTGACGTCTACATGCCCTCTTGCCATGGTGGCAGGTGGCACTTGTATTCAATTTCCAAAACAGATGAGACTGGGTAGAGCCACACTGTATTAAAGAAAATATAGGGTGTGCTGTGGAATGTGACTTTCATATTGCACACAAATGATTGGGTGTAACATGAAATAAAGGTAGAATTGGCCACTGCTAGCTTGGAACAAACATCCATAAAATGAAGTCCCATAATGTAAATTAAATTTGTTATCTTTATACTTAATTCCAGATCAGTGGTTTGGGAAGTCTAAGCATTAGTATGATGGGGTAGTATTTTCAGGAGCAGCCTGCACTTCTCGTGACGGGTATCCGTTTGGTTGCTAGTGATTGATTTAGCAACTAGCTTGCAGTCCTTGTTGGCACCATATTGATTACATTTCCCAAAAGCAACTGATTCTCTCAGCAAGAGTGTAAAAATGTCCTTTATGATTTAGAGCAGAAGTTCCACTTTTGGGTGGAACTCTGCTTTAAGCACTCCTTGTCCCCCCTTGCATGTCATTTTTTGGGGAGGCCAAAGGAAGGAAGATGAGAGATTTTTTTCTTTCTGCATACGTCGGAAGGAATCTGTGTCCCTCCTACTCTGATATGGAGATGAAATGGGACAATTGACAGCTAAAAAAAAAGCTCATAAAATGCTTGGGAAACCATGTACTGTGTGCCTAATTGGGTTAACAGCCATTTTGTGTATTTACTGCTTCATGTAAAGTAAGGAGCCACTACTGTACATGTGTAAAAAAAAAAAAAGCCTTTTATGATGTGATAAACAAGAATGATTAACCGTGTTTGGTTTTAATTTGTGAAATTGCATTCATTCCAAAATTGCAGCAAAGAAAACCGCTTGGTCTATGGCCAGCTTTAGGGTGAACTTCCACCCCCATTCTAAGACTTCTATCTATCCTGTGAAAAAAAGTGCTTGCACACTTGACTATTCTGAAGCCACTCTGGTCGCATCACATGATCTGGTCCCAGGCCTGAATTTGGTGTAAAGGAGGGGCAACAGATACCTCATAGTAAGCCAGTGGGTGACACCGCCCAGGCATTTGTAGCAGTTGTCTGAACTCTCCTCTTCACCGAAGCCGCTGCTGGTGAAGGTTATATTACCAGACCTGAGTGGTTCAGAATAGGTACGTATAAACATTTATTTTTACAGGGTCGAATGAGTTGGCTGGAGGGTTTTGCCTAAAAGTGTAACTTCCATTTTAAGCACTCCTCGCCCCCTGTAATTTTTTGTGGGGGTGAGGACCTTGTTAGGAGTGTGACTACTTCCACCTAGGGATAGTGTTCTCGACTCCTCTGCCCCTAGGTGGCCCCTCTCTCTAGACAACCTTCTGCGACACTTGACATGTCCCAGGAGATTGCCTGTCCACTCTAGGAGCGCAAAATGCGCATTGCGTACCCGGTTCTGAAGCCGAAAGCGGTCATGGCCGGGGTGCCCAGAGTGTGGATGGACACGCCTAGGAGAGGAGTGACGCTATAAAGAACATTATATTCCATGACTGTTCCCAGCCACTGGGAGTTGAGTGCAAGTCGGTCAAGATTGTCCTGAAAACCTTTACAAATTAAAGCAGTAATAAATTCATGAGAAAATATTTATTTTTTAGATTTCCATTTCCTAGATGTAATAACTGCATTAGTTTCTCCATCAAATTATACTTTTATATCTCTCCCATAGTTTTGTTGTGGGCTGCAGGAGAATACATATTTCTCCTGTGACCCAAAGTCTGATATGCTATCGACTGATGGGACAGAGCCATTTCGACTGATGGGACAGAGCCATTTCAAGCTCAGGAAGCATCCTGACCATATTGTTGACATCCACCCAGCTGCCTAAGTGATGGCTGGATTCACCTTTCAGCATGTGACTGAGTGCTGGAGCCAAATCGTTCCCCAGCCTGGTGCTCCAGCGCTTGCTGGTGGGGTCAAGTGGAGATTGATGACCATCTCTGGTTGGAGCAAAATGAAAGCTGAGCAATCGGTGATCATGTGGGTGCTCAGATCTGGGTCATAGTGCTGATGTGGGATAGCTGCTGCATGGAGTTTGTGTGTTTATCCATGCTTCATTAAAGTGTAGGTACTATTCTATACTGAAGTCCTTTTTTAATTTACCATGTTTGAGCACATGGTAATGCTGCATTTTGTTTTTATATAGTGTTATTATATTTTTTTAACTTCTTGTAGGTGTCTGCCCTGGATCAAGAGATCATTGAGGTTGATCCTGACACCAAGGAAATGCTGAAGTTGCTGGTAAGTGCACATCATTTACCCAGGGTAAACTATAGCTTTAGTATTAAAATTTGTAATAGCCTTCTCAGTTTTATGATGCTTGGGTACATGCTAGGTTTTCAGGATCCAGTGTTTTTTTTTTCATATTAAGTTTGACACCTGCATCGAAAGTGATTGTGGTTTGATCGGTGGCCCAGTCATTGATACTGCAGGGAAAGCAAACCTTGAAAGATTTTCCCGTGTTTGGTTGTAACTTGTACATTCCAAACCCTGTTCCTTTCAAACAAGTTTTAGGTATAAATGGCTGTTGGTAGAAGTCACAAGACTGTCAGAATTTAAAGTAAACCCTTGCAAGTTCAGGACAAGTTGTATGTGAATTGGTGCTATGTGTCCTTATTAATTTTTTATTTTCTGATTTTTCAGGACTTTGGCGGCCTGTCCAACCTGCAGGTGACCCAGCCCACCGTGGGGATGAACTTCAAAACGCCACGGGGGGGTGTTTAATTGTTTGTATCATAATTTCCATTAAACTTGGGGAAAACCAAATATGTGTACTGTTCTTTCATTGTGTATGCCATAACACCATGATGCTGAAAATGGTGCACTCAACCCAAAACTTTTATGCCGCGTACACACGGTCGTTTTTTGCGATGAAAAAAACACGACGTTTTTGAAACGTCACTTTCAAAGACGATGTTGCATACACACCATCGTTTTTTTCCTCAAAAAACGAGTTTACGTTCACCACACTTTTCCATTGAAGCTCGCTTCATAACTAGCTTCTGGGCATGCGCGGGTTGAAAAACGTTGTTTTAAACGACGTTTTTGCTACACACGGTGACTTTTTGTGAAACAAAAAACGACGTTTTGAAAAACGACACAAATTCAAGCATGTTGGAATTTTTTTTTTTGGTTGTTTTTAAGACAAAAAACGACGTTTTGCCCACACACGATCAATTTAAATGACGTTTTAAAAAACGTTTTTTTTCATCGCAAAAAACGACCGTGTGTACGTGGCATTAAAGTGTAAAAAAGTTAAAGCAGCGCTTTACACATAAGTTTGATAACAATGTTCTTGAACAAAAGAACACCCATTCCACATTAATAATCTAGTAGCTGATTTTAAGGCACAATGCTGAGCGTGGGCAAAGTAACTGAGCGTGGGCAAAGTAACTGAGCGTGGGCAAGGTAACTGAGCGTGGGCAAAGTAACTGAGCGTGGGCATTATTGGATTTTATACAGCGCAGGCCATTTGGAATGTTTTACAATATAAACCTGCAAAAGTGTCAACCCTGAATGGATCTACCAAGACTAATTTTCGGACTAAAGTTCCCATTAAACACTTTGTAAAGTTGATGGGTTACACATTTAAGGCAGAACTTGCATGTTCTTCAGCACTGTGATTCCTCTGGAGCCCCCTGACTGCTTTGCTGGCGTTCCGGGTATCAATCCCCAGTCATTTTAATTGGCCAGCCTGAAATGACATCACTCCTGTGCATGAGGGAAGGGCCATAAGAGCTTAAACCCCACGACAGAGCAAGTCAGAATCGGGACAGGTATATTAAACGGTCATACCTTGTGAATCAACCCAGCAGTTCCAAATTTTTATTGAGTTTGGACCAATTCTACTAGCATAAGTCAACTTTGTGTAAGAGAAGTGTGGTGGTAATGGCCATCTTCCATCCATGCACAGGATTTCCCTACGTGTATAAAATACAAAAAGTTTGTGTGTGTGTCTTTGGCAGGTATAACTCCTTCCACAAGGCCCAATAACCATATGACTTGGTCCTGTGGAAGATGGAGCACCAACATAATTAAACATATCTACCACACCTCTCCAGAAGTTCTGTAAAGCTGAACACGGCTAAAATGCGTTACAGTAGGTACCCACCTCTGTACCGCAGCAAAGGCAAGTGTCTGGTCCCAGGGTATATGCGAAGCAATTGGGGTGTATAAAACTTAAATACATTCTCATGGGGGCGGGACTGCTCCCTAGAAGAGATCATGGTTTTTAGAAAGTCAAGTACAGTCTTCCCAATCATCGGAGTAGGAAAGTCAGTCTGCCACCTAGTATATAAGTCTCATTTTGAGCAAGGTCAAAGGGGTCAATTGGGAATAAAGTGCCAACAGTTGTTTGGGGGAGGTACTCAGAAGTTAACATTATTTTCTAAAGGGTCAGAAGTCAATAGTATGTAGAAATTGTGCATTAGCCACATTGCGTAGTTGTAAGAAGCGGTGAATGTGATTTAGGTAACCAATGACATGCTTGTAATTCCCAGTTGTCTTCTATACAGGTAACAAGCGGAGATTAGGAGTGCTGTCTTAAAGTGAGTGCTCCTAATCTCGGCTTGTTTCCTGTATAAAAGACACCTGTTCACAGAAACAATAAATCGGATTGCAATCTTTCCACCATAGTCAAGAGCAAAGTGCTTTCCAAGGATGTCGGGGACAAGATTGTAGACCTATACAAGGCTGAAATGGGCTACAAGACCATCACCAAAATAACCCAATCTCACTTGGGGCTCCAAGCAAGATCTCACCTTGTGGAGTTTCAATGATCATGAGAACGATGAGGAATCGGCAAAGAACTACACAGCAGAATCTTGTCAATGATCTCAATGTAGCTGGGACCATAGTCGCCACGAAAACAATCGGTAACACACTACGCCGTAAAGGACTGAAATCCTCCAGAGCCCACAAGGTCTCCCTGCTCAAAGCACATATACAGGCCCATGTGAAGTTTCAGATTGAACATCTGATTCAGAGGAGACCTGGGTGAAATTGTTGTGGTCAGATGAGACCAAAATAAAGCTCTTTGGCTTCAACTAAACTTTCTGTTTGTAGGAGGAATGCTGCCTATGACCCCAAGAACACCACCAAATATGGAGGTGGAAACATGCTTTGGGGGTGCTTTTCTGCTAATGACACAGGACAACTTCACTGCATCAAAAGAAAGATGCATGGGGCCATGTACCATCAAATCTTTGGTGAGAACCGCCTTCCCTCAGCCAGGGCATTGAAAATGGGTCACGGATAGATATTTCAGCATGACAATGACCCAAAACACATGGCCAAGGCAAAAGGAGTGGAGCACATTAAGGTCCTTGAGTGGCCAGACCTTAATCCTATAGAAAATATGTGGAGGGAGCTGAAGGTTTGAGTAACAAATGTCAGCCTGGAACCTTAATGACTTGGAGAGGAGTGGGACAAAATCCTTGCTGAGATGTGTGCAAACCTGGGGGCCAAATACAAGAAATGTCTGACCTTTGTGATTGCCACCAAGTACTAAGTCATGTTTTGCGAAGGGGTCAAATACTAATTTCACTCATTTAATGAAAATCAATCGATCACTATTTTGAAATGTGTTTTTTTTTCAGGATTTTTTGTTATTCTGTCTCACTGTTAAAATGAACTTACCATTAAAATTATAGTGATAATTTATTTTGTCAGTGGGCAAACGTAGAAAATCAGCAGGGGATCAAATACTTTTTTCCCCTCACTGTAACTCTAGTACTAAAACCATAGTATCTTGACGTCATTATTTTTAGGAGATATCCCAAATGAAAGCTAACATTTTCTATTGTGCTCACCTTCCAGTTTCTCATCAGGCACTCTGCCTGTGTGACTAAAGAAAAGACGGCCTGTATAACCACTTCAGATCCGCCCCATAGTCAAAAGACGTCACATTTTTAAAGATGGATATCTCGGTAACGGCAGCAGCTGCTGCCACAACCGAGATATCCATCTCTTCATGGGGCGGTTCTCTGCGAGCTTGCCATTATCGGTGGCAGGAGAGGGTGCTCCCGCCGCTTACCGGAGCCGTCGGTAGCAACGGAGGCGATCGGGTCCGTTCGGCTCCTCAGCGGGGATGCGACTGAGGGAAAAATTTCCCTCATCCGTCCCCATAGCTCTGCTGGGCGGAAGTGACGTCAAAATGTCAGTCCCGCCCAGCGTCTTAAAGAAACTTTTTTTTCCTGTAATTTGAAAAAAAGACAGTTTAATTTTTTTTTTTTCTCTTTTTTTTTTTTTGCATTTTAGTCTAAATATGAGATCTGAGGTATTTTTGACCCCAGATCTCATATTTAAGAGGACCTGTCATGCTTTTTTCTATTACAAGGGATGTTTACATTTAATGTGCTTGGTGAAGTGACACTTCCTCTTCAGATTGTATTCAGTTTTTACAATAGGTTAATAACTGTTCTTTTATACATTCAACATTTATTTAAATTTTGATATCTATTTTATTCTCCCTTCCATCTATTTATTGCTGTAATGAAATCCGTGATATATATACAGTGCGGAAAATAAGTATTTGAACACCCTGCTATTTTGCAAGTTCTCCCACTTGGAAATCATGGAGGGGTCTGAAATTGTTATCGTAGGTGCATGTCCACTGTGAGAGACATAATCAAAAACAAAAATTCCAGAAATCACAATGTATGATTTTTTTAACTATTTATTTGTATGATACAGCTGCAAAGAAGTATTTGAACACCTGAGAAAATCAATGTTAATATTTGGTACAGTAGCCTTTGTTTGCAATTACAGAGGTCAAACGTTTCTTGTAGTTTTTCACCAGGTTTGCACACACTGGAGGAGGGATTTTGGCCCACTCCTCCACACAGATCTTCTCTAGATCAGTCAGGTTTCTGGGCTGTCGCTGAGAAACAGAGTTTGAGCTCCCTCCAAAGATTCTCTATTGGGTTTAGGTCTGGAGACTGGCTAGGCCACGCCAGAACCTTGATATGCTTCTTACAGAGCCACTCCTTGGTTATCCTGGCTGTGTGCTTCGGGTCATTATCATGTTGGAAGACCCAGCCTCGACCCATCTTCAAAGCTCTAACTGAGGGAAGGAGGCTGTTGCCCAAAATCTCGCAATACATGGCCCCGGTCATCCTCTCCTTAATACAGTGCAGTCGCCCTGTCCCATGTGCAGAAAAACACCTCCAAAGCATGATGCTACCACCCCCATGCTTCACAGTAGGGATGGTGTTCTTGGGATGGTACTCATCATTCTTCTTCCTCCAAACACGGTTAGTGGAATTATGACCAAAAAGTTCTATTTTGGTCTCATCTGACCACATGACTTTCTCCCATGACTCCTCTGGATCATCCAAATGGTCATTGGCAAACTTAAGACGGGCCTTGACATGTGCTGGTTTAAGCAGGGGAACCTTCCGTGCCATGCATGATTTCAAACCATGAATTCTTAGTGTATTACCAACAGTAACCCTGGAAACGGTGGTCCCAGCTCTTTTCAGGTCATTGACCAGCTCCTCCCGTGTAGTCCTGGGCTGATTTCTCACCTTTCTTAGGATCATTGAGACCCCACGAGGTGAGATTTTGCATGGAGCCCCAGTCCGAGGGAGATTGACAGTCATGTTTAGCTTCTTCCATTTTCTAATGATTGCTCCAACAGTGGACCTTTTTTCACCAAGCTGCTTGGCAATTTCCCTGTAGCCCTTTCCAGCCTTGTGGAGGTGTACAATTTTGTCTCTAGTGTCTTTGGACAGCTCTTTGGTCTTGGCCATGTTAGTAGTTGGATTCTTACTGATTGTATGGGGTGGACAGGTGTCTTTATGCAGCTAATGACCTCAAACAGGTGCATCTAATTTAGGATAATAAATGGAGTGGAGGTGGACATTTTAAAGGCAGACTAACAGGTCTTTGAGGGTCAGAATTCTAGCTGATAGACAGGTGTTCAAATACTTCTTTGCAGCTGTATCATACAAATAAATAGTTAAAAATTAATAAATTGTGATTTCTGGATTTTTTTTTTGGATTATGTCTCTCACAGTGGACATGCACCTACGATGACAATTTCAGACAATTTCAGACCCCTCCATGATTTCCAAGTGGGAGAACTTGCAAAATAGCAGGGTGTTCAAATACTTATTTTCTGCACTGTATTAGCATAAATTAATAGTGATAACATAAACTGATTATATCATTATTTTTAAAGCATCCATGACGGCGGCACATGAGGAATCAGAATACACCATAAATACGGGCCGTGGATGTGATTTTTACCAAATATGTTTTTATTCATTTCTTAATGAACATGAACTTGCGGGCTTCGGTCCTCAAAATCTAACCTAAAATGGCTGCTAGTCACAATGCTAACCTTAGTTTCTAAGGACTCACTAAAAATGACCACTCACTACCTCAACCTAATAGGTTCCCATAGACTTCGGTCCTCAAAAACCAACCCAAAATGGCCACTGTATATTTTCTAATACATGGAGATACGACAGGCTACGGTCTTCAAAAACCTACCAAAAATGTGTACTCACACTCTACTAATGTGTGAGTACCCATTTTAAAAGCTTTATCAATAAACTTTTTAAAAACAATAAAACACTATGTGGGGCCTTTTCTCTTGTACATGACCTGGAGTGGAAAAACCAGAACAGCAAAAAGGTTGGTTTGGTTACCAGAGAGCGACACATTGGCTTGCACTGTGAAGGTTCCATACCCCAAGAGGGGGTGTATATCTGGTGAGTGCAGACTTTGCGGGGGCACGGATTGCAGTGTCCACCCACTGGGATTAAAAGTGTCACTTTCACCAAGCACGTATCTATAAATATCCAGCATGAGGGAAATTCTTTTCCGATTTTTATTTATTTTTCAGGATTTTCACCTGCCAACAATGGACTTTATCATAGTCGTTTGATATTTGTTACACAGGATTTCATATGCACTTTAATTAGGGTTGCCACCTGTCCGGTTTTGACCCGGACAGTCCGGGTTTGGACACATGTGCCCGGTTTTGAAGCCTCCTGAAACCTGGGCACATTTAAAAAAAAAAAAAAATTTTTTTTTTTTAGCTGTCCATCCTGGCCCGGCCGCAACAGAGCTGCACATCCCCGGCTCCACCAGCTTGCCTGAGTGTTAGTAGAAGGTGTGCCGCCCCCAGCAGTGCTCTCTGTTAGCCCCCCGGCCGGGCTGTAAACATGTGTGCAACTTCTCACTGTGCTAGCCCCTCCCCCTCCCTCCCTCCGGCGCGCCTCCGTCTGCATTGTGTGCTGCAGAGTGGAAGAGGACACATGGGACACAGAGTGCTCAGCTCTTCTCTGACTGGCTACAGAATACACATGGAGGTGGGTGGATGGGCGGACCATACACTACCCCCACCATACACTAAACATACAGTTCTGCCCCCCCCTGCATATACCATTACCATCCACAGCCGTATATACAGTTCTGCCCCCCCTCCATACCATCCACAGCCATACATACAGTCCTGCCCCCCCTGCATATACCATCCACAGCCATACATACAGTCCTGCCCCCCCCTCCATACAGGGCCGGATTAACAGAGGGGCTGATGGAGCGGGGGTTTTAGCTCGATGACCAGAGGTCACAGAAACCCCACATTTGGGGGGTAGTCAGTTGAAGACCTACCCCACAACTGGTCAAAATATGGGATGGCTATAGTTTATGTTCCGGAGATACAGGCCTGCTTGCACAGCCTGTCAGAAGCTACATACAGAGCGGCCATTATAAATACAAGCTGACACTGCAGCAGACTGAGAAAAAAAAATCATCATTAATTTTTTGCTAGAAAATGACTCTATGGTGGTCTTTGCAACTTTTTATGTTGCACGGTATAGAGCGGCACGATTCTGGCTAAAACGACAACTGCAATTTTTTTGCTTAGAAGATAGATGACGATTCTCTCACGATTCGTACGGCATAACATCATCTTTCACATTAAAATGAAAAAAAAAATAAAAAATGCACTAACTTTACTGTTTTGTTTTTATGGTTTTTATTATTCAATGAAGTGGGCAAATGCAGCGTGACATAAAATATTGCAGCAATTCCCATTTTTGTCTCTGCTAATATGTATATAATGTTTGGTGGTTCCAAGTAATTTTCTAGCAAAAAATATTGTTTTTTAACAAGTGTTGGACTTTAAGTGGTTACATTTCTTGCATTTACACACAGAAGTTTGATCTAAAAAGGAAGTTGGTTACAATGTTTCATGTTGTTTACAAACTTGGCAGACAGTCGGATATTTTCTTTACACACAGAAGTTTATCCCTTTGATCTATGAAGAAAGTGTTAGATACAATGTTTCCTGCTAACTTAGCAAACTGTCCAGATATTTTCTTTTGACAGCTGAAAGTCTCTCCACTTGTTATATGAAAGAATCAGCAAACTGCATTGGAGATGTCAGGGGGGGAGGGTGAATCGACATCACAATTTTTTAACAATTAATTGTGCAGCTCTAGCACGGTACTATATTTGCGCAGCAATTTTTCAAACGTGTTTTTTTTTTGGAAATAAACTGTTTCATTCATTAAAAAAAAACACTAAAGTTAGCACGATTTTTTTTGGTATCCTAAGCGATGCTTTAAATTTTTTTAGGTTACATGTTTAGAGCTACAGAGGAGATCTAGTGCTAGAATTATTGCTCTCGCTCTAACGATCGTGACGTATGTAACCTGTGTGTATCTGGCTCTGATACTAGCAAGTGCCTACCCAGCCACTGATTGGTATCTCTCCCCAGCCTGTCCCCACACACCCTCTCACCTGCTGACCTGTGGATGGGGGAATCACTCCTGTAGTGTTGTTGTGTTCTGCCAGTGAGTACAATGATCAGTGTTGCTATCTATAGCTGGCAGCACTGATTGTTTTTGGAAAAACAGGCTGGTTGTACTCAAGTCAATTAATAGATTGACTTGTGTAAAACCAGCTAGCCCATACATAGATCGACTATGGCTGGTCTCTGCATAATTGGTGTAATTTCAATTCATGTATGACCCGCTTAACCACTATGCAGTCCCTAAACATCCTTCCACTCCTATACATTGTGCCCACTGTCATACCCTCCACACTCCTCTCCTGTTCATACTGCCCCCATCATACCCTCCACACTCCTCTCCTGTACATAGTGCCCACTGTCATACCCTCCACACTCCTCTCCTGTTCATACTGTCCCCATCATACCCTCCACACTCCTCTCCTGTACATACTGCCCACTGTCATACCCTCCACACTCCTCTCCTGTACATACTGCCCACTGTCATACCCTCCACACTCCTCTCCTGTACATACTGCCCACTGTCATACCCTCCACACTCCTCTCCTGTACATACTGCCCACTATCATACCCTCCACACTCCTCTCCTGTACATAGTGCCCACTATCATACTCTCCACACTCTTCTCCTGTACATACTGCCCACTATCATACCCTCCACACTCCTCTCCTGTACATAGTGCCCACTATCATACCCTCCACACTCCTCTCCTGTTCATACTGCCCCCATCATACCCTCCACACTCCTCTCCTGTACATACTGCCCACTGTCATACCCTCCACACTCCTCTCCTGTACATACTGCCCACTGTCATACCCTCCACACTCCTCTCCTGTACATACTGCCCACTGTCATACCCTCCACACTCCTCTCCTGTACATACTGCCCACTATCATACCCTCCACACTCCTCTCCTGTACATAGTGCCCACTATCATACCCTCCACACTCCTCTCCTGTACATACTGCCCACTATCATACCCTCCACACTCCTCTCCTGTACATAGTGCCCACTATCATACCCTCCACACTCCTCTCCTGTACATAGTGCCCACTGTCATACCCTCCACACTCCTCTCCTGTTCATACTGCCCCCATCATACCCTCCACACTCCTCTCCTGTACATACTGCCCACTGTCATACCCTCCACACTCCTCTCCTGTACATACTGCCCACTGTCATACCCTCCACACTCCTCTCCTGTACATACTGCCCACTGTCATACCCTTCACACTCCTCTACTGTACATACTGCCCACTGTCATACCCTCCACACTCCTCTCCTGTACATACTGCCCACTATCATACCCTCCACACTCCTCTCCTGTACATAGTGCCCACTATCATACCCTCCACACTCCTCTCCTGTACATAGTGCCCACTGTCATACCCTCCACACTCCTCTCCTGTTCATACTGCCCCCATCATACCCTCCACACTCCTCTCCTGTACATACTGCCCACTGTCATACCCTCCACACTCCTCTCCTGTACATACTGCCCACTGTCATACCCTCCACACTCCTCTCCTGTACATACTGCCCACTGTCATACCCTCCACACTCCTCTCCTGTACATACTGCCCACTGTCATACCCTCCACACTCCTCTCCTGTACATACTGCCCACTGTCATACCCTCCACACTCCTCTCCTGTACATACTGCCCACTATCATACCCTCCACACTCCTCTCCTGTACATAGTGCCCACTATCATACCCTCCACACTCCTCTCCTGTACATACTGCCCACTGTCATACCCTCCACACTCCTCTCCTGTACATACTGCCCACTGTCATACCCTCCACACTCCTCTCCTGTACATACTGCCCACTGTCATACCCTCCACACTCCTCTCCTGTACATACTGCCCACTATCATACCCTCCACACTCCTCTCCTGTACATAGTGCCCACTATCATACTCTCCACACTCTTCTCCTGTACATACTGCCCACTATCATACCCTCCACACTCCTCTCCTGTACATAGTGCCCACTATCATACCCTCCACACTCCTCTCCTGTTCATACTGCCCCCATCATACCCTCCACACTCCTCTCCTGTACATACTGCCCACTGTCATACCCTCCACACTCCTCTCCTGTACATACTGCCCACTGTCATACCCTCCACACTCCTCTCCTGTACATACTGCCCACTGTCATACCCTCCACACTCCTCTCCTGTACATACTGCCCACTATCATACCCTCCACACTCCTCTCCTGTACATAGTGCCCACTATCATACCCTCCACACTCCTCTCCTGTACATACTGCCCACTATCATACCCTCCACACTCCTCTCCTGTACATAGTGCCCACTATCATACCCTCCACACTCCTCTCCTGTACATAGTGCCCACTGTCATACCCTCCACACTCCTCTCCTGTTCATACTGCCCCCATCATACCCTCCACACTCCTCTCCTGTACATACTGCCCACTGTCATACCCTCCACACTCCTCTCCTGTACATACTGCCCACTGTCATACCCTCCACACTCCTCTCCTGTACATACTGCCCACTGTCATACCCTTCACACTCCTCTACTGTACATACTGCCCACTGTCATACCCTCCACACTCCTCTCCTGTACATACTGCCCACTATCATACCCTCCACACTCCTCTCCTGTACATAGTGCCCACTATCATACCCTCCACACTCCTCTCCTGTACATAGTGCCCACTGTCATACCCTCCACACTCCTCTCCTGTTCATACTGCCCCCATCATACCCTCCACACTCCTCTCCTGTACATACTGCCCACTGTCATACCCTCCACACTCCTCTCCTGTACATACTGCCCACTGTCATACCCTCCACACTCCTCTCCTGTACATACTGCCCACTGTCATACCCTCCACACTCCTCTCCTGTACATACTGCCCACTGTCATACCCTCCACACTCCTCTCCTGTACATACTGCCCACTGTCATACCCTCCACACTCCTCTCCTGTACATACTGCCCACTATCATACCCTCCACACTCCTCTCCTGTACATAGTGCCCACTATCATACCCTCCACACTCCTCTCCTGTACATACTGCCCACTGTCATACCCTCCACACTCCTCTCCTGTACATACTTCCCACTGTCATACCCTCCACACTCCTCTCCTGTACATACTGCCCACTGTCATACCCTCCACACTCCTCTCCTGTTCATACTGCCCCCATCATACCCTCGCACTCCTCTCCTGTACATACTGCCCCCATCATACCCCCGCACTCCTCTCCTGTACATAGTGCTCCCATCATACCCTCCACACTCCTCTACTGCATATACTGGTCACTGTTACACCCTCTTCACTCCTTTCCTGCAAGTAATACCTACCCTCTGCACTCATTTCCTGTACATAATGTCTTACACTTTGCACTCCTTTCCTACACATACCAACATACGCGCCACACTCTTGTATATACTGTTGTAAATTCTGCACTCCCTCCCTGCACATACTGTAATACCCTCTGTACTTAATGAAAATTAAAAGGTGAACTAATGCCCCTGATCTCCACTGCACTTACCTCTGTAGTAATGGAAGAGTTTTATTTTTTTTAAATGATTGTGCTGAGGTTTATTCATGTCAGTGAGACTCTTACTTGTGGCACAGCAAAGTAAGCATATTTTATAGGTAAAATAATTATTTTGTTTAATTTAATCATGCCTCGTGAGGCCCCTCCCACAATATGGCCACACCCACCATATGTAGTGGCGTGTTCGGGTTTGGCTTGAGGAAAAGGTGGCAACCCTAACTTTAATATGTCTGCACCAACTTTTTTGTATTGATTGCAGTGGATTATTAATATTCTTTATTTGCACAGGTCTATTGAACTTATTGATTGCACAGTTTAATCAGCACAGGTGCACTAATTTTATATTTATTGCACACCTTGTTTTATTGCACACTTGCATCAGTTGCACCAAGCACGCGTGCACTTTTGGGCTATTTATATTTAACTATGCTTTAAACTTTAAACTTCTCCATAACTTTATCCCTGACCTGTCTGGTCTGTTCCTTGGCCTTCATGATACTGTTTGTTCACTAAGGTTCTCTAACAAACCTATGAGGGCTTCAAAGAACAGCTGTATTTATACTGAGATTGAATTACACACAGGTGGACTCTATTTACTAATTAGGTGACTTCTGAAGGCAATTGGTTACACTAGAGCGGGCATGTCCAAAGTCCGGCCCTTGTCCTGGTTTAATGTGGCCCCCCTGGTAATTCGGATATATATATATATATATTTTGCGGCCCCCGGGCTACTGAAGATATATACTGTATTTATCGGTGCTACCTCAGAGGGGACCGGGAGGGGGCATAACAAGTGTTTACTCAGTGGCATCTGTACTAGGAAGTTCTGTCGCCTGGGCTGCCATTGGACGATTGTTCTGTCTATCATAGAAGGCAGGACTTGCTATTAACTACTTCAGACCCCTGCTACCATCAAATGACGGCAACAGTGCGGGTCTGAATATCCAACATGCCGTCTTTTGACGGCCGCCCCTTTGGGCGTTCCCAGCACGCGCTATAGAGCGCGCTGCGGGGAAGCCCTGTGTTGTCTGTGTCCCTTGGATACGGCCAATCACAGATCGAGGCGAACGGCCAGTCAGAGTGGCCGTTTGCGATGCGATCTTTGCGTCGAATGAGAGATGATCTCATAGATCATCTCTCATTGCCGTTTTTACACAGAGACAGCGTCCTGTCTCTGGAGAGGAGGAGACCGATCTGTGTCTCTTGTACATAGGGTCACAGATCGGCCACCCCCCCTCCCCCCACAGTTAGAACACACCTAGGATACACATTTAACCCCTTCCTCACCCCCTAGTGTTAACCCCTTCAATGCCAGTCACATTTATACAGTAATTAGTGCATATTTATAGCACTGATCGCAGTATAAATGTGAATGGCGCCAAAAATGTGTCAAAAGTGTCCGATGTGTCCGCCATAACATCGCAGTACCAATAAAAATTGCAGATCGCCGCCATTCCTAATTAAAAAAAAATAATAAAAAATAATAATTCTCTCCCCTATTTTGTAAGCGCTATAACTTTTGCGCAAACCAGTCGCTTATTGCGATTTTTTTATTTTTTTTTACAAAAAATATGTAGACTACGTATCGCCCTAAACTGAGAAAAAAATGAGTTTTTTTTTTTTTAAATTGGGATATTTATTATAGCAACAAGTAAAAAATATTGTATTTTTCTTCAAAATTGTCGCTCTTTTTTGTTTATAGCGCAAAAAATAAAAACCGCACAGGCGATCAAATACCACCAAAAGAAAGCTCTACTTGTGGAAAAAAAAAGGACGCTTCCGGGTATGATGGTCGGGGTTGGGCGTGCCTAATTGATTGACAGGCATCCGACCGACTCGTACAGCGCGTCACGCAGGCATCTCGTGACATGCTGTATGCGTCGGTCGGATGCCTGTCAATCAATTAGGTACGCCCAGCCTCGACGAACATACCCCGGAAGCGGCGGTGAGAATGAATATAGGAATCGGTATGTACGGACGTTTTTTTTTTAAAAAACCGACCGATTCTAATTGTCATTAATGTCATAAATGCAACGTTAAAAGTTTATTTTTAGGTGAACCTCCACTTTTTACAGACAATTTCGCGGTCGTGCGACGTAGCTCCCAAACAAAATTTACGTCCTTTTCTTCCCACAAATAGAGCTTTTTTTTTATGGTATTTGATTGTCTCTGTGATTTTTATTTTTTGTGATATAAACCGAAAAAGAAACTGAAAAACTGAAAAAAAAAGATATTTTCTACTTTTTGTTATAAGAAAAATCGAATAAACTCAATTTTAGTCAAACATTTAGGCCAAAATGTATTCAGCCACATGTCTTTAGTAAAAAAAAATTCCAAAAAAAAAAAAACTAGCTACCTAGCGGCAACAGCGACACTAATACAGCGATCAGAAAACCGATTGCTTAGTGACGCTGGCAATAAGGGGTGAACTAGGGCGGTGATCAAGGGGTTAAACCTTTATTAGGGGGGTACGGGAGCTACCCTGGGCCTAACACTAACTGCCTGTCACACTGACACTAAATGCAGTGATCAGTAAATATATGATCACTACTATTACTGACACTGTGACAGGGGGCTGAGGGGGGGGGGGGTGATCGGAAGGGGTTAAGTGTGCCTATGTGTGTGGTGTCAGTGTTAGTGCGACTTACTTCTGATGTCTTCTCTCCTCTCGCCGGATTGGAAATACCGCCGAGAGGAGAGCTGACATCACTTCCTCTGCCTGTGTTTACATTATACAGGCAGAGGAAGTGCAGAGCAGGGAGGGAGCGGATTGGCTGGGAGCGATCCGGAGGGGGCCGACAAAAACGAACAGCCGCCCCCTCATCCCGGATCGCTCCCACAGCAAACAGGACCGCCGCATGTACCGGGAGGGGGTCCCAATCGGACCCCCGACCCACGTCTAGGCAGGGACGTACAGGTAAGTCCATCTGCCTGTACGTGCCATTCTGCGGCAGCGGTGGGGAAGTGGTTAACAAAACAGTATTACAAGATATGCAGTAGTCGACAATCGGGTGTACATAGAAACAGTATCTGACATAAGCATTCCCAGTGTTTGTTGAAAAAATAAAAATAAACAAAATACAAGTTCACAGCTCTTTCGCCCTGATATATCTCAACTGATAACTTCCAGGTGCAATCCCAACTAAAGCCCACCCTCGAGTACTATAGGGTAAACAACCGTCGCAACCGTGCTAAATCCTCATGTATCTAAGAAGTCGTACCTTAAAACTAACACCCCAGTCGGCAGGATCAAACGGCGCCCACAGTACAGAGGCGAGGGGGCAACAGACCCCCAGGCCGGGGGGGGGGGAATCCATCTTAGTCCACCACCACCCCAGACCAAACCTTAGCAGGGCATTGCCTACTCACATATGTGAGTTTATAAAGGAGAAAAGCCGAGTCCACCGCCTTCCTCCAGGAACTAAGGGTGGGGGGTCCTACCAACTTTCAGCATTCGGACAAACACACTTAGACCAAAGAATGTCTGGCAAAAATGGTCGGCCCTCACGCATGTTCACTTCATTAAATCTGGCCTTTTTTGAAAAAAAGTTTGAACACCCCTGCACTAGAGTTTAGTTGGAGGTATCAAAGTAAAGGGGGCTGAATACAAATGCATGCCACACTTTTCAGATATTTATTTGGAAAACCATTTATCATTTTCCTTCCACTTCACAATCATGTGCCACTTTGTGTTGTCTATCACATAAATGCGAGGGGGGAGTTTTGGGACTTTAAATGAGGCACAATGAATGTGCCTCCATCCCTGATTCAGGTAAACAAGAAAGGAATGTGGGTCTTTTGAATGAGGCAATTGACTTGTGGCAGTACAGTGGTTAGTAAACATTATTTATTTGTGACAGTAGTATGAAACAAGTAAATAAATCAAGTCTGGCTCACTGGCCCATATATACCTTTTATACATTCAAAATGCATTGAGTATTATGTGATTTTAATGTGTAGGTGTATCTTCTTTTGTTTTTATAGCAGCTCTGTTGCATATGGTGTACCAATGTCTGTAAATAGGGTATATCTTGTACTATATCTACAATTAATCATGCTCAAGATTGATATCATTCATTTTATTGCCAAATGCTGTTTCTATGACATGTGTACATATATGTATTTATACCATTTTATCAATATTCGTTACTTCTCATGTGCTGCCAAGCTGACATATATGTATCTATTATGTTCAAGCCATGTGTGTATCTATTATGTTCAAGCCATGTGTGCATGTGCATGTATACATATGAAGTAACTTTTTTACTTGTTTCATACTACTGTCACAAATAAATAATGTTTACTAACCACTCTACCTCCACAAGTCAATTGCCTCATTCAAAGTCCCACATTCCTTTCTTGTTTACTTGGTCTATCACATGAAATCCCAATAAAATACATTTACGTTTTTGGTTGTAACATGAAAAAAATTGGAAAATTTCAAGGGGTATGAATACTTTTTCAAGGCACTGTATAACGAGTGCTCATACAAAGTGTAAAAAGAAAAAAAAAAAGCAGCAGCGAAATACTGCATTATGGCCACTAGATGGAGCCAACGACCATAAACATGTTAGACAAAATATAGGGATTGTTCATCATTGCTGTGCAACTGCAAATGTGAGACATTAGCACAGTGATTTTTATTTATAACTAGACCTAGTATATTTATGGGGCAGTATACTCGGGAAACCCCAAAGAAAAGCTTTGTAAAAGGTTTAAAGATTGAACTGATAACCATATTTCCCAACATTTTCAGATGGGAATGAGGGACACCTACTAACAAAGGTATGTAGGTATAGGACAAGCCCCCTTAAAGGGGTAATAAACCACAAAAAAAGGTTAATTAAATTCACAAGTGCTTTTTTTTAACCTCTACTATTCCTTTATATTGGCTTTTAACATTTTAAACTGCAGCAATTTAAAATTTGGATGAAAGATTTAGCACCGGGGAACACTTTTTGAAAGATAAAATGTGCACTTTATATACAACTATATAGATCAGAGCAAAATGAGGGACAAATGAGGGGGGCAGAGTGACATTGCTACAAATCAGGGACAGTTGGAAGCTATGTGATATCCAGTGGGTCATCCGATTACCAGCCAGGGCTAATGTTCACCCCCTACAGTGCTGTCACATTTGCTTTCTCCCCCACAGTGTCAGGCATTCAATAGCCCAAGTGTCTTTTCCGTCTCAAATTTCTTATTCTTCATATTCTTAGACTACTCATAAATATGTATTGACAGCATTGATTTGAGGCAGATTGATTGACAACATCACACCTATGGACACCCATGATCTTGCTGATCACTCGTAGTCAGCCAGGTAATAGCACGTGCCCTATTCACACAAACCTGCTGCTTCAGGAAAGCTGACTTACTATATTTCTGGAAAACTATTTTGGTGTATTTAAAAAATGTAGTTATTCATCTTGCAAAACTGCATGTGCATTCTATCTGTGCAAAATGCAAAATCAAATGTTACTTGGCTATTTTCTCTGCAGGTCAGATGTTCTTCATTCATTAGAATAGTGGAAATTACCCCATTATGGCCAATTGATTGAGCTAAAAAACATAAGTATTTATTTCCTGTGATCCTCAGCTCCATCTAGTGTCCATATGCAGTATTTTCCTGATTCCACTGAACAAATGTACATTAGGTTTTGCAGGATGAATAGCTCTGCGCATATTTTATAAATACACACCTATGTATTTCTTGTGTAGCCATGTGGGCAATTGGATCTGGCCTGTAGGTCTAATTGCTTTACAATTTCTATGAGCTTTTTTACATATTATTAGCGCTAGACTGGCATTGAACAAATTTGTGCACTGGACCGATTTCCCTAGCTAGGCGGTATAATAGTCCTTGCACTGCCCACCCACCCACAGTTTTCACAGTATGGTAGTAGTGACAAAGTGCAACGTCTTATAAACTTATAGATTAAAGGGGTTGTAAATGTACAATTTTTATTTATTTTTTCTTAAATAGCTTCCTTTACCTTAGTGCAGTCCTCCTTCACTTACCTCATCCTTTGATTTTGCTTTTAAATGTGCTTATTTCTTCTGAGAAATCCTCACTTTCTGTTCTCCTGTCTGTAACTCCACACTGTAATGCAAGGCTTTCTCCCTGGTGTGGAGTGTCATGCTCGCCCCCTCCCTTGGACTACAAGAGAGTGAGGACGCTCTTTACATTGCAGATAGAGAAAGGAGCTGTGTGTTAGTGGACTCTCTTGTAGTCCAAGGGAGGGGGCGAGTACGACACTCCACACCAGGGAGAAAGCCTCCCATTACTGTGTGGAGTTACAGACAGAAGAACAGGAAGTGAAGATTCCGCAGAAGAAATAAGGACATTTAAAAGCAAAATTGAAGGATGAGGTAAGTGAAGGAGGACTGCACTAAGGTAAAGGAAGCTATTTAGGGAAAAAAAATTACCTTTACAACCCCCAAATAATTTTTTAGTACTAGTGTCCACCTGCTCTTTTTTCCTAAGTAATGAAGGCAGTGATGTGTCAGTCCAGGTGTTCATGGGCTCTTTAAATAAATATACCGGATGTTGGGGGGCGTGGCCTGGACATGGCCGAGTGAAGCAGCACATCTTGTGAGCTCCCGGCCTGAGCCCACTTTAACCAGCAGAAAACGAAGAAATACCGGCATGAACTCAGCTAAAAGACACAGAACGCGAGCAGTGACACAAGGGACCCCAGCGGGGAAGTCATCGGGAGAGAATCCACGCTTCTACGGGCTGTTTAAGGAGAAGTCCCCGGGAGCCTGGGCCGCAGCACCCAGAGGCCTAACACGTGGTCCACAGCTGTTACCACAACCTCCCAACTGCAGCACTGACGCGGACGATTTACCACCCCAGCAGGAACCCCTTACCTTAGTCCAGAGCCCCGATCGCAAGAATATGGAGAGGGCAGCTTCCCCGGAGGCTCCTTTACTGGACCTGGATATCCGTGCCCTTCTGCAGGCTCTCCCGACGCGCACGGATATCGAGGCCCTCATCCTCCGGTTGGAGGAGACGTATCGGCGGGACATCCAGGAGGTTCGGGGAGAGGGTCTCGACCGGGGAAGCCTCTGTGACGTCCCTGGAGGCCCGTGTGGCGGCATTGGAGGGAGCCGGGAACCATCACCGGGAGACAGCCATCGCCCTCCAGCTCCACATGGAAGACCTGGAAGACCGGAGCAGACGCAATAACCTGCGGCTGAAGGGGCTACCGGAGAGTGTTCTAGCGGAGAATCTGGGAGACGCGGTGAGGGACGTATTCCGGGAGGTCCTGGGCGAACCGGAGGCAGACGTGGTGCTGGACAGGGCCCCCGGGCCCAGGCCAACTGACGCATCGAGGCCACGAGATGTTGTGTGTCGGCTCCACCGCTACACGCAGAAGGAGGCCATCCTGCGCCGCGCCTGGGATCACGGCGCGGTGCTGAAAGAAGGAGCACAGGTCAAGATTCTCCCGGATCTGTCAAGGGCGACGCTGCGCCTAAGAGCTCTCCTCCGCCCCATCCTGGACTTGGCCAGGCAGAGAAACTTGACTTATCGCTGGGGATACCCTCTGTCGGTCACCTTCCGCAGTGACGCCGACTCCTTTGCCCTACAGTCCACAGCTGACCTCCCGGCACTGTTTGACTTCATGGAGACCGAGCCCATCCCGGTCCCCGACTGGCTCCAGCTGCTGCCGCGCTTCACAGGAGGATCCGGTCGGTGCAGCGGGGCCCTGGTCAACAGCACTTGCAGAGAGGAAGACGGAGGAACCGATCGGCTTCACGAGGAGAGCGGCGTGAGTAGGCTGATGGCCCCCCCTCTTCTGATTTACCCCCCCGCCCCGGGAGGAAGTGTGCATTGAACTGCGGTCCTGGCCTACCCCGGGGGCCCGCCCCGCTCCTGTTGCCCCCGCTGTATACCACCCCCCCGCCCGGCGAATGATGACCTCCTGGCCCCCCCGGGGGAGGGGTGATGCCTTGGCCTGGCCCCGAGGGAGTGGAATGGTTCATCGGGCATCGGACTGAACTGCCGCGCACGTTTTGTCAGGCCCCCGCCACGCCGGCAGCTGGCGGCGAGCAGCCCAGACTATGTGACCGAGGTCCATTGGGAGGCTGGGGAGGGCACTTATTAGCGCTTGAAGACGGGGGGGCCCGGGAGGGGGTAGCGGGGATGGGATCGTGGCTCTGGGGGGGAGGTGGCCCTACATGTGCAGGAGGGGACATAAAGGGCCGGAGCCCCAACGTTATTTGTTCAGGTTCCCCCCCCCTTCTATATGCGGCACCGCAGTGGCCTTAAAACTTCCCTGGGGGATCGGAGCGGATTGCCCCCCCCCCCCCCCCCCCCGGGTGGGAGATGTCTCCCCCCACTGGTCCCTGAGAGGGAGGGGGGCTATATCTGTTATATCATGCTGTGTTGGGTGGGGGGGGTGGTGGGATTGTTGCTGCGGCTGGAGACAGAGAGGGGTTTCCCATCATCTCTATGCTTCACCCTTGTTGAATACTGCACTTTACTTGATCTGCATTGCGATTTCTAGGTGCCTATTTGTTTGCTTGCATACATTCTTATTCTGTGCTCCTGGAATACATGCCAAAGAATGGAGTTTTAAAACAGTGTTAACTACTTAGCTCACTGTTCTACTATTGAATTGACCACTGTGATGTTTTCTAGGATTTAATTATCATTTTATTTTGCCGGTATACATTAGTTAGCCACACATACATGCCGGGGGTGGGTGGGTGAGGACCGGGAGCTCGCTCCTTGGCTCTGTCCAACCCATTACCCCAAATAGGACGGTGCTCTATACCCCGGGAGCTGGTTCTGTGCTCCCGGTGAGTACCACAGCCGTTTAGGCTAATTTAGTTTTCCCTTACTTTTGGCTGCACACGCCCTAGTGGCAGCTCTTTCTACCTTTTCTTCCCTGTTCTAAACCCTAACCTCCCTTACCCCCCATAGCCCCCCCCCCATGGCCGAAGTGCTCACTGAGATCAACCACTACTTCTTGACCAACGCGACGGAGGGGAGCGACCCGGGGCTAGTGTGGGAGGCTCACAAGGCCGTGATCAGGGGGGTGCTTATTAAGCATGGGGCTAGGCTGAAACGGGAACGGGCCGCACAACTGGACACATTGCTAGCCAAATTACAGACCCTAGAGACGCAATACAAGACAGCACCGACCAGTCAGGTAGGGATTGAGCTTGACGCAACCAGATTACAGATCACAGAAATACTACAGTTTAAGGCCAAGGCCGCCATGCAGGTTTGCAGGAGGAAGGGGTATGAATTTGGGAACAAATGCGGCAGACTCCTAGCCCAGTCACTGCATGCCCAACGCCAAGCGTCGTTTATTCCCCATGTAGTCTCCCAAGTCCTCACTGAGCGCAAGAATACAGGAAACGATTTACAAGGTACTTACCAGATGGTACAGAACACCCGAGCTTCTACATAAGCTCTTTCCGGAGTCCTCGGAACTCTGCTGGCGTTGCCAGGAGGAGAGAGGAACACTCCTACACATATTCTGGTCTTGTACCCGTATACAGGGCTTCTGGAGAGAAGTTCGCCGTATAGCCCAGAAATTCACAGACCACACATTGGAGGAGGACCCAGCGCTCTTTCTGCTCCATGCAATGGCTGTCCCAGCAGGGACATATAAGAGCTCTGTGGTCCGCCATCTAATGGACGCAGCCAAGGCCTGCATCCCACTATGTTGGAAATCTCAGCAGCCTCCAACGGTAGCGCAATGGCTGAGGAAGGTAGACGAGGTGGGCTACATGGAGGACCTGATCCTTACTAGTCAAAATAGACATGAGAAGTATACGGAGATTTGGCGACCCTGGAACATGTTCAGATATTCGGATGAGGGCCTGTCCCTCAGAGGAGAGAACCATAACCCACCCCGGACTGGGTCAGACACATGAAAACAATCTGAGCCCCAAACAGGGCCACCATGCTCGCATCCACTCCACCCCCCTTACCCCCCTCCCTTCCCACTCTAATTCTCCCCCCCCCCTACGGGTCAGGAGCGGTTCCTGGCCCTTCTTTATATTCCTTGCATTCTCTTTACCCTTTCCCTCCTTATGCTACTTTCCCAATATTTTGAAAATGGAAAAAGCGGGGGGGACTGGTGCCCGCGGACCATGAGGTTTATATAGGTAGAGATGAGGCAGAGGGCGCTCTGACGAGGTAATGCATACGATCCCCCACATGTACCATCCGTGGGCCGTATGGGATCTAGGTATACGGGGAAGATGACACCGGACTTGGGGAGAAGTATTGTGACTACAATTATGTTTTATCACCTGCCTCCCTATCTGTATGCCACCATTTCTTGTATGTTATGTTTGTTTTTGTTGACTCTGCTATCATTATGCTGTAATGTTGAGGCCCGTGGGGCCGGTCTGTCTCTGCATTGAATAAATAAAAAAAAATATATATACCGGATGTTTCGTTGTACCTCTCCCTGTCATTATGCAAATGTATATGGGTCGCACTATATACAGAATGCAGAGTTCAGGTTTACGTCAGGATTACGCTATGTACACAATGCAGGGATTCAGGGGTGCGCTACGTACACAGTGCAGAGTCCGCACAGAGCACCATTACATTAGAGTCCGCACAGAGCACCATTACATTAGAGTCCGCACAGAGCCCCATTACATCAGAGTCCGCACAGAGCCCCATTACATCAGAGTCCGCACAGAGCCCCATTACATCAGAGTCCGCACAGACCCCTATTACATCAGAGTCCGCACAGACCCCCATTACATCAGAGTCCGCACAGACCCCCATTACATCAGAGTCCGCACAGACCCCCATTACATCAGAGTCAGCACAGAGCCCCATTACATCAGAGTCCGCACAGACCCCCATTACATCAGAGTCCGCACAGACCCCCATTACATCAGAGTCAGCACAGAGCCCCATTACATCAGAGTCCGCACAGACCCCCATTACATCATAGTCCGCACAGACCCCCATTACATCAGAGTCCGCACAGACCCCCATTACATCAGAGTCCGCACTGACCCCCATTACATCAGAGTCCGCACTGACCCCCATCACATCAGAGTCCGCACAGACCCCCATCACATCAGAGTCCGCACAGACCCCCATCACATCAGAGTCCACACTGACCCCCATTACATCAGAGTCCGCACTGACCCCTATTACATCAGAGTCCGCACCGACCCCCATTACATCAGAGTTCGCACTGACCCCCATTACATCAGAGTCCGCACTGACCCCCATTACATCAGAGTCCGCACTGACCCCCATTACATCAGAGTCCGCACAGACCCCCATTACATCAGAGTCCGCACTGACCCCCATTACATCAGAGTCCGCACTGACCCCCATTACATCAGAGTCCGCACTGACCCCCATTACATCAGAGTCCGCACTGACCCCCATTACATCAGAGTCCGCACAGACCCCCATTACATCAGAGTCCGCACTGACCCCCATTACATCAGAGTCCGCACTGACCCCCATTACATCAGAGTCCACACTGACCCCCATTAAATCAGAGTCCGCACTGACCCCCATTACATCAGAGTCCGCACTGACCCCCATTACATCAGAGTCCGCACAGACCCCCTTGTAATGCTGTGGACTCAGATGTAAAGGGGAACTCTGATGTAAGGGGGGCTCTGCCCACCAAAGCCCCCCTCTTGCATCAGAGTCCACAGAGCACCCCTTCAATTCGTTTTATATATACACTGGGAGGTGGGAGAGGGTGAGCTTACTCACCCCAAGATGGAGGGTCAGGGGCAGGCTGCCTGCAGCTTTTAAACGTGTGTTTACTCTTCACATTTTCCCAGGATGTGTGGGCGGGGCAGACACAGGGGGTGTGGGCGGGCCAGACAGCGCAGAGAGGCGGGAAGAGGAGGAGCAGCGTCTGAGGCTGAGCTGTGTGTGAGAGAGACACACGGCTCAGCCAATCAGCCGCTAACGTAGCTTTGCCAGAGCCCGGAGATGACACAGGCACGGCCGCATAGCGGTAGGTGAGTGGCGGCTGCTGCGGGCGCCGTTTACCTCCCGCTGTGCGGGCCTTGTGTTTGCCACCCCTGCCTTAATGCATTCTATAAGAAAAACAGAAAACTGCGCTAAACCAGAAATAGATTAAATTAAAATATACAAACTAAAAAGCTGCGGCAATCGTGTGAAAACACAAAGTAATACAAAATGGCAAAGCCGCGCTCATCAAAACAAAAGGATAAAAAATTATGATAGAGGACTGCTGAGCAGTAATTTGCTGTGTTAAAGCCAATGCTATAACCTAGGCATAAAGTAACATGTAGAGGCTCTCCTAGAAATGAAACTTCAAAAGAAAAAAGAGTACATGAATGACTTGTATCCTAATGGTGGAATAGCATAAACGTTCATATAGTCCTTGTGTTAGAATTAAGACTTAAAGAACCCAATATCAGGAGGCAAAACGGCAATACATCATAATGATTCACTCCACCACAGTGACGAGATGTTGACAACAAAGTGATCCCTTCACCAGAATAAGGGGGGGCTGCTTACCAGAGGGCAAGCTCAATGAAGCGATTGGCTATAGCCCAGCCGCGGCCTTTAGGATCTTGTATGGTTCCTGGATATAACTTCCAGCGGCGAGCAAGGTTTAACAGTGCTCACGGATGGCGAAATATGGGTGGAGAGAGAAGGATGGACCAATAGTGTAATTCCGTTTAACAAAACAGGTTTATTAAAACATAAAATGATACTCACAATTTAGCAAAGCATCACAGGCATATAAAAACAAATCGCCGGCCGGCAAACAAAGCGGAGCCCTTCCTCCGTGCGTGCGTGGTGACGTCACTGCGTGTCTTCCCAGACGCGTTTCGTCATCAAAGGGACGTTCTCAATGGGTAGGGCTATCGCAGTAAGTCACCAATTAAATACTCGATCCTCAATGTGAAGTGCATAACAACCGCGGCCGCGGCCGCCATCTTAAGTATGGTATAGCTGCCCATACCTCGCGTTTGGAAGGATATCACCACAGAATGGGGCAGATATTCAACTTACGCTAAAAGCACAAACAAAAATGTATAAAAGAAAACAAACCTTCATCCAAATACCAAAGCAATTAAGCCCTAGTCGGGATAGAGTGAAGGTCTAAATGTGTAGCCTAAAAAGTATTCATGGAAAAATTATATCTAGCAATCAGTCCATAGTGGACTGCTAAACCTAGATAGATATAATGATACCTGCAACTGCTGTTAAGTCTGGCGCCCTCCATAGAAACAATGAAGGAATGCCACCCTGGCTTTTGGAAGCAGATCAGGATTATACTGGAGCTTAATGGCGCGGAGTTCGCTAAGGGTACATGAATTTAATCTTAACCCCTAGCCTCCCACCTAAAAAATAGCACACTCCCATTCTACCTCGACCTATATGTGCACAGGATATTAACTCCGTAAAAATAAGTGGGTAGGTGAAAAATGTGGATATGGATCTCTAACATAATATTATATGCATAAAGATCATGTGCATAAACAGTTAATTAATTAGATGAAACTATAAACTTAAGAAATACTAAAATTTAATAAAAATGAAAAGTATATATTTATAATTTATTTTAAATGAGGGGGAAATATATATGTATCCTACCGACTCAGAATGATCCCAGGTCAACAGGTCTACAGACATATTTACTCCTGTTGGCCATACTAAATTAGTACAGGCCTAGATAATTTATTAAACTAATCGTGCCCTACAATTCAACCATAGTGAACGCTAGATGCATAAAAGGTGGGCCTTTCTTCAATTATAGTGAGGCCGTGCTCCTATTTACAGGGTAGTGCTTACAAACTAGGAAATAATAATAATGAAAAAATACATAAAAGTTGATAATGGGAGGATCCCAAACAGAGGTCCCTTCTAATCTTAACAGATTGTGTTAAGTCCTTTTTAATTTATAACTTATATACCTATTATAAGTGCCCCAGTGCTAAATCTTAATAGTTCTAGAAGGGAGGAGAAAAAAGCTGAACGCTAAAAATTCCAAACCATATAAAGAGAAGACGGTTCCAAAAAACGCCTCTGTTGGTGCACTTCACAGTGAGTTTACAGAGATATAGTAGGATACTATGCGTTATTAATAAATGCATTGATGTCAGTCTCTATATTCAACCCATAGGGGGTATAGGTCTTAAGTCGATATATCCACCCCATTTCCATCTTTGAAATTTCCCTAACTAAGTGACTCCCCCTCCAATGGGGTTTGAATTTGTCTATTCCCAAGAAGAGGGTGTTAGACGGGTCTCGATGGTGTTTAAGTTTATAATGATTGGAGACAGAGTGATCCTTGAAACCCGACAAAATGTTTGTAATATGTTCGTTCACTCGAACTTGAAAGGCCCTTTTAGTACGGCCCACATATTGTAGACCGCATGGGCATTGCAGAAGGTATACCACACCTGTGGATGCACAAGTGATACATGGCCTAATCTTGTGTTCTCTACCTGTGACTGTAGAGGAAAAAACAGTCACACACCTATGTGGGTTTGAGCTCAGACTGCAGACTCTACACCGTCTGCACTTATAGTACCCCTGTAATTGGTTGAAAAATCCAATCCCCCTATTAGGAGGATCAATCACATTTTGTGCAACCATGTTTCTTATGGACTGAGTCCCTCTGAACACAACACGGGGTTTGGGGGGTAGGATGCCCTTCAACAAGGGATCATTCCTGGCTATATGCCAATGTTTGTTTATCAAATGAGAAACAGCCCTATGCTGTACAGAGTATGTAGTGATAAACGGTACCCCTTCGGGGGATTTTACCCCTTCTTCAGTCACCTTATCCCGCAAAAGGTCTTCCCTCAGAGTGCCACGGACTTCGGATACTGACCTCCGTAGTTCATCCTGAGAGTAGCCCTTTTCTAAGAAACGGTTAGTTAAGATGGAGGCTTGGTTGTCAAACTGTCCAAGATCAGAGCAGTTCCTCCTCAATCTGAGGTATTGGCTTTTAGGGACAGCTCTAAGCCACGGTTCGTGATGGCAACTACCTTTCGGAATAAAGGAATTCCTATCGGTCTCTTTAAAGAAGGTAGATGTAATAAATTTTCCCTCTTTGACCTCAATCTTAAGATCCAAGTAGTGTACTTCAGTCTGACTCGCTTCATATTTTAATTGAATTCCCCTTTGATTATTGTTGAGGGACTCAATGAACATGGCCAGTTCATGCTGTGCCCCTATTAATGCATCCTATACCTGACCATTCGAAATTGCCGGGCGCGTCCACGTCATCCTGTTCGGTTCACAGCCTGGCCGTTGATTGGCTAGGTTGGGCGGATTGATAGCAGCGCAGCCATTGGCTGGCGCTGCTGTTAATCACAGCGGATGACAAAACGCTATGGCCGCCGCTGTATCACGGGAGTGCGCTCGCAAAAGCTTTCCACCGTGCGAGCTCCCTCGCATGAAGGTAGAAAGCTTTTGCAAGGAGGAGCCGAGGCACCCCAGAATGCCGCTTTCCGAGACACTCTGTGTAAAACGAGCTGCACAGTATAGGTAAGTATAACATGTTTGTTATTTAAAAGAAAAAATATTCCTGACTTTAGTGTTCCTTTAAAGAAGAGCTATCATATTTTTTGTTACAGTTCTGTCCCCTGTGGGACAACATACATGTATCACTTTGTCCCATGTTGCTAAGTGCTTTCAAAGCATAGGTTTGGGGTCCGACCTCCCCTCCTCGCCTTCTGCTGCAGCTGATCCGACAACAACTTTGAAGGAGACAGCTGATTTAAAAGTAAAACTTGTCTCAGCTGGGAAAAAGCAATGGAAAGAGGAATGCAGAGCCTGACATGTCCCTTCTCCCTCTGAATTCCTCTTTCGGCTGCGAGTTCTCCTAGCCGAGACAGGCTGCACTTATGAATCAGCCGTCTCCTTCAAAGCTGTTGTTGGATCAGCTACGGCAGGAGGGGAGCGAAACAGGTTGGACCTCACCTAACTATTGTTAAAAATTCACTTAGCAACATGGGACATATTATTACATGTACTGTACTTGTCCCAGAGGAGACAGAACTGTAACACAAATTAAAATGATAGATCTTCTTTCAAATGTTTTCTTGTACATTCTATCCTATCATTGTTTTGGGAGAGAAGTGCCAGCACTGGTGGTGTTTGTTGTTTCCAGTCATGGATAGCAGGGTGTGTGTTTGATGTAGTATATAAAGCAGACGGTTGAGTCAGACCTGTTTATAGTAACAAGCAGGGAGCAGCACCAAACTCTTCACACTTCTACATCCTCAGGTAAGTGATGGGGATGATCTTTGAGTGCTTTTCAGCTCCAGCAGAAGAGGATAGTCAGGTGTGCTGTGCACTCAGTGAGGTGTCATTGAAATTCCTTTCTCCAAAGTGATCCAATGCAATTTCCTAGTCCCCCAGAGCTCCGGATTTTAGACTTCACTTGATGCATACTTTTTCTAATTCAGTAACTCAGAAAGTATTGTAAAGACAGTAGGACAACCAGATTTTTCAGAAGGAGGAAAGAAATTAATTTTTCTCTCTGCAGGTTCCCTTTAAACAGTCCCTTTTTTTTATTTTTTTTATTGTTTTTATATTAAATCCACAAAAGTTGACAGTTAACTACATGGGTGTAATGCTGAGTGTAAAAAAAATACAAGTTACTGTCACAAAGCATATGGCTATTTTTTTCTTACAGGTCACGTTGGAATGGAATCCAGACCTGACTGGGTTGAGGATATTGACCAGCCTGCAATGGTGGTTCTAGCATCTAATCACTTATCCAGGATGGCAAGAAGAGCCAATCATATCTCAGAAGAGGTGACTAAGATAAGACAGAGGGTAGACAAGGTGAGCTTTCAACAATTATATTCTCTCTTTAAGTTGGTTATAAACCTCTGAAGTGAAAAAATAACAAACATATCCCTCTAGAGTATGTACTAACCTCAGTCCAAAGCACCTAGGGTGGTTCCTATCTGCTCTCCCTTAACTCTGGCATTTGCATATTTAGTATTTAAATAATTTCTGACAACTTATGCCAACACTACGGAATCCCAGGGCAACAGTTCCACAATCCCCCCCCCCCCCCCCATCACATAGAAGGTCATTGATTGACAACCGCAGCTGTGCATGTTTCCCTAAGAGACTGTGTAAGGCTGGGTTCACACTATTGCATAGCAGGAGATTGTGACTGGCTCTCTATGGAACTGATTCACACATCTGCGCAGCGGCTCCAGTTTGAATTGCACCAGAGTCTTGTGCGTCTTTTGGTCTGAGTTCAGCCAAAAATTCAGCCTGAAACAGTGAATGCAGACGCACCAGACTGTCTTTTCCCTACCCTCAGATTACACTCAGTTCCCTGCTCTATGCTGTGCTGTGTGTGATGAGATTGCCTTCTGACACCACCCCCTGCCTTCTGAAGCTCTAAAACGCTGTGTAAAATGTGTGCTTCATGAGGCTGCAGGTACAACTTACATTGGAGGATTTGTTTTATATCTGAGGCTTGTCACTTTAATTGGTATAAGTAAGGATTTAAAATCACTTTAAAGAGGAAGTAAACCCTCTCTAAAAAAAAAAAAAAAAAAAAAAAAAAAACCCTGTAAGGCAAAGACATAAACCTCCTCTGTCACCGCCATGATACCCGGGTAGACTTCCGGATAGACTTCGGGGTATAGCTGCTCCGGCGCTGTCACTGGCTGGAGCAGCGATGACATCATGTGCGTGTGTGCCACCACTAACTGCATGATTGGCATGCGCGGTAGACATCGGTGCTGGTATTTTCTGCAAATATCTCCTAAGCCTTTTAGGTTTGGGAGATATTTGTTACACCTACAGTTAAGCCTTAATCTAGGCAACCACTTTAAGACCCGGTTCACACTGGGGCTCAGCCGCCTGACGAGTCGCCTCCCATTGAATGCAATGGGAGCGTTCTAATAGGAGCGACGCAAGTCGCTCTGACTTAGAAAATGCTCCCTGTACAACTTTGAGGGAGACTCGGGGCGACCTCCATTGACTTCTATACAGAAGTCGTTTGGCAGGTCGCCTCTGAAATCGTCCTCAGGACGACTTGCAGAGCCTCCCCAGAGTCAGATCGCCCCAGTGTGAACCGACTCTAATGCAGGCCATACACGGTCGAATTTCGAACAAATTTTCTTTTCAAAATCAGAAAGTTCGTTTTTTTTGTGATCCGATGATGCCACCATTGATTTTCGAAATTCGGCCGACCAAAACTTTCATGTTGCCGGGAATATTAGTTTCTCTCCGGGAATATTCTTTTCTCCCTGTAAATATTCGTTTCTCTCCGGGGATTTTCTTTTCTTGCGCATACATATATTTTTGTTCTATTACATTTCTCGCACAATTCTCCCATCATTGATCAGAAAATCGTCCGATTTTCCGAAAATGTCCAACATGTCGGATTTCTGAAATTTGTTTGCCACACGAAAATCGGCTGTTGCTGCAGCCCACTAACGGTGCGAAATACGAACGAAAATTTAGGGACTGTAGTGTATTTCCAGTTAGGGTCAAATGTCCATGAAAGTTATTGAGGCATATTTTTTACCACTGGATGATCTTGCTTTAAAACGCTGTCTTTTTTATACTATGTAGCAGTTTTGTAGCTTTTTTTGTAAACAGGCTAAACGTACTGGCTGCCATGTAAAATATTATATTGCCAATATTGACTCAGTATTAAATCGTCTTACAGGTGACAGCAGTGCAAACACTACAAATGCACCAACCAATACAAACTACTCAAAATAAATACTCAATAGACAAAAGCTCATAAGATACATAGTAACAGACCATCAATACAAAAAATAAAACAAGGGAAACGCAATGAAAGAATAATATATATATATCAGTTATACGGAACAAAACAAATAGCAAGGTACATTGATGAAAAAGACAATATTATATATATCTTATGTGTGTATTGCATCCCTAAATCCAGCCATTAGCATTGAGTTGAATTTTACCTGACTCATTTTTTTCTCATTTTGGTAAGCCAATGTTCATGTGCTTTCCCCTCCCTCTTCCATAGGTAACATATTCAAGCTCCCCTAATGCACAATGTTGGTGCCAGTAGAAGAAAGTTGGTGGGCAAATTGGACATTATGGTCAGGCACCTTTTGATGTCTGAAAGTGGAGTTAGGGTGATCTCGCATTAAGGGTTTTATTGTCATTGATCAATTAAAAATCACCCAAAAAATACCAACCTGATCTGATTTGTAGGGTTGCCCAATGACAGAGGGAGGTCGAACATGCAGGCATGAACCAACCACCCTCATGACAGCAGATCTTCTAAAAATAGCAGATTTCTCCAAACATTGGCAAGGTCAGCCTAGGTAATGTAGTAGGTGTAGAACAGAAAAACAAACAAGGCGCCTAAGATGGTGGATGTAGCAGGTAGGTGTGTCCAGAAGATTTTCCAGTGGCAGGGCAGTCCCAGTCTGTGATGGTGAAGCTTCAAGGGAAGTCCACTAGATAACAGCCAACTTGTGCTGTGAGTGTTCAGGGGACACAATAGTGCTGGAGCCTGGGGATGATGTCAGAGGAAGCGAGACAAAAACCAGCATGGAACACAAACAGGAAGTGGACAGAAAGTGTGTCATAGAGGCGGGACGGGAAGGGGCATTGTGTATGCCAATGCAAAAGGGAAGGGGCATTGGTACACACCTTCAAGCTTTTTATCTGTTGGCAGAACAATAGCAGTTATGACAGGTGTTCTTTGATGTCCAGTGTTCCCCCAAGAGCTTTCAAACAGCCAGCACCTGCCTGCCACTGTAAACTTAAAATGATCACCAGAAAATGGGTTGATCTGGTGGCTATCTTATGTTTTTGGCCACAAACTGATAGGAAAAGCTCTTGATTGATTGCACCTTTAAAGTGGTTTTAAACCCTTTCATATACCCAGTGAAGTGACTGGCCTCAGGCAATACACAGAGATTAAACAAATCTTCCTACATAAGTTGTACCTGTCTATCTGCTGTCTTCTCTCCTCTACATCAAAAGTCCAGAATTAAAAAGCCTGTCTGAGAGTTCAGAAAAAAGGGGGACGGAGAGCTGAAGTTACACTCTGCAAAGCTAAGTAAGGAGAACTGATTGAAGGCAATTCCATGCATGCTCGAAATCAAGTCGAAGCATGCTCGGAAGCATTGAACTTAATTTTTCTTGGCTTGTCGTAGTGTTGTACGTGTGTATGCAAGACAAGCTTGAATGGAATTCCGTCGGAAAAATCATCCGATTTTTTTCCAAACAAAAATCTGTTTGTGTGTACGAGGCATTAGTGTTCTTTATTGAGACAAGTACACACTATAGAAGGATATGCTTTGTTCATATTTCATGTCTGGGGTTTACAACCACTTTAAGTTGGTTCTAATACCTTGAAAAAGCCAATATCGAAATGTCACACAGACTTTTCTGTCATTTAGCAAGTTTTGTTCCACAGTACTGACATTTACATTGTTTTTATTGGATTAATAGTTTGCATTCATTAAATATGCCAGTCGGTATCTAGCCTATAATTTAGGGCCATGGTGAGCGTTTCCAAATCCACTATGATTTTATGGGTATTTACTGAATTGTGACATAACAAGATGCTTACAAATGTTTATTGAATTCCTTGCTTCGTGTTAGCGCTGATATTTTGATTAAATTATTTTCTGAGAAAGCTGCCTAAAGTAGTTGTAAACCTCTAAAATTAAAAAATGAACAAAGCATTTCCTTCTACAGTGTGTACTTGCTTTGATCCAAAGCACTTAGCGTGATTTCTGTCTGCTCTCTCATTGCTCTGCTATCTGCATGAGTCCTTTCTGACAGTCTATGCTGACACCAGACAGGTGATTAACAGCCTAACCTGTGCATTGTTTCCTATGAGGCTGTGCAGATGGTGGGTGTCCATTCCCTCTTTTCAGGTCCCAGATTACACTCAGCTCCCTGCTCTATGCCATGTAGTGGGTCACAACAGATCTCCAACCCCCGCTTCCTGGGGCTGAGAAATGCTGTGTAAATTCGGGACTTTGAACCACTCTAAAGGTTCCAAACAGTTACAACCTACAGTATGTAAGATTTCTTTCATCTCTGTGTATCACTTGAGTCTAGTCACTTCAGTTAGTATATGTAAGATTTTAAAACCACTGTAATGCCACAAATTTGAGTGATTACAAAGTAGCTGTTCCAAAGCCCTAGGCGTGCGCAAGGGGTGTACCAGGTGTGCCTGTGCACACCCTAATACTGGGGTTGGCAACCTGTCAATGGAGGGCAGGTGACAGGTGAACTGCAATCCTTCCTTGCTGGTCTTCAGAACCTGGACAGGATAGGCGGCAGGGGTGGGATTTGGTGGAACTGCTCTGTATTTTCCTTCTGCAGCAGCTGAAAGTAGGCTTCTCCTCCTTTCCCTTTTGTCAACATTCAGCTGCCACAGGAGGAAAATATAGGGGATGGGTACTAATATATACCACCCCTCCTTTCCCTGTTCCTCTTCCTTCTGTTGCCCAGGTCCCCCATGTGCTCCCTTGCTCCTCCTTTCTCCCATTGTTTCAGGATGGAGAGAGGGGAAGAGGCCGGTAATTATGTCAAACGCATATGTGTTGGAGCACACCTATGTCCAAAGCAATCATTAGACCTAGGGTTATAGAAAGTTCAATTTACAGTATATGCAGACCTAGAATTTTTCTTCCTGTGAAAAGTGATCTTGACTTTGCTCCTTCCTTCTCTATTGCACCTTTTATGAGTTGAATGTCTTCAATGATCCGTCAGGATGTTTATGAAGCCGAATGGGAAAGGGCAAGGACTGATTTTTTTTTTACAGAAAAAGTTAATATTTGCATATAGCTTTACCTGCCTATGTCTATGAATCAATTCATCAAGTGCTTTTGCTTATGATCTTTTTAACATATGCTCATTCTAAAGTTCCCTGATTTGTGACAGGTCTACTTTTATCTTGCTATGTACAACTGCTTTGATGAAGAGATGTGTGGTGTCTGGCCAAGCTCCTGGCTGGTAACTGCATTTCCTGTTAATTAGTTTGGCTCCAGTTGCCAAGTAGTTCTGGTTTTCCTTCTGCTGTAGAACAATTGGTAGCTTGGTACCTGGCAACCTCTAGTCACGCTCAGTTCTCTTTGATGAATTGCCTATTTTTCAGTAGTTATTTAGTGTTAAAAGTACAGTGCCTTGCGAAAGTTTTCGGCCCCCTTGAACTTTGCGACCTTTTGCCACATTTCAGGCACATTTTAACATAAAGATATAAAACTGTGATTTTTTTGTGAAGAATCAACAACAAGTGGGACACAATCATGAAGTGGAATGAAATGTATTGGATATTTCAAACTTTTTTAACAAATAAAAAACTTAAAAATTGGGCGTGCAAAATTATTCAGCCCCCTTAAGTTAATACTTTGTAGCGCCACCTTTTGCTGCAATTACAGCTGTAAGTCGCTTGGGGTATGTCTCTATCAGTTTTGCACATCGAGAGACTGAAATTTTTGCCCATTCCTCCTTGCAAAATCATTGTCTTTTTGGAAGACAAATCTCCGTCCCAGTCTCAGGTCTTTTGCAGACTCCATCAGGTTTTCTTCCAGAATGGTCCTGTATTTGGCTCCATCCATCTTCCCTGTCCCTGCTGAAGAAAAGCAGGCCCAAACCATGATGCTGCCACCACCATGTTTCACATTGGGGATGGTGTGTTCAGGGTGATGAGCTGTGTTGCTTTTACGCCAAACATAACGTTTTGCATTGTTGCCAAAAAGTTCGATTTTGGTTTCATTTGACCAGAGCATCTTCTTCCACATGTTTGGTGTGTCTCCCAGGTGGCTTGTGGCAAACTTTAAACGACACTTTTTATGGATATCTTTAAGAAATGGCTTTCTTCTTGCCACTCTTCCATAAAGGCCAGATTTGTGCAGTATACGACTGATTGTTGTCCTATGGACAGAGTCTTCCACCTCAGCTGTAGATCTCTGCAGTTCATCCAGAGTGATCATGGGCCTCTTGGCTGCATCTCTGATCAGTCTTCTCCTTGTATGAGCTGAAAGTTTAGAGGGACGGCCAGGTCTTCGTAGATTTGCAGTCGTCTGATACTCCTTCCATTTCAATATTATCGCTTGCACAGTGCTCCTTGGGATGTTTAAAGCTTGGGAAATCTTTTTGTATCCATATCCGGCTGTAAACTTCTCCACAACAGTATCTCGGACCTGCCTGGTGTGTTCCTAGTTCTTCATGATGCTCTCTGCGCTTTAAACGGACCTCTAAGACTATCACAGTGCAGATGCATTTATACGAAGACTTGATTACACACAGGTGGATTCTATTTATCATCATTAGTCATTTAGGTCAACATTGGATCAATCAGAGATCCTCACTGAACTTCTGGAGAGAGTTTGCTGCCCTGAAAGTAAAGGGGCTGAATAATTTTGCACGCCCAATTTTTCAGTTTTTTATTTGTTAACCACTTGTCATCTGCCCATCGTCAAATGACGGCGGGCAGACGGCTCCATTATCCTGACATCACGTCATATGACGTGATGTCCCTTTAAAGCCGCGGGCGGGCGCGCGCGCGCGTCGCCGGCGGCGCGCACGCACCTGGCGCTTCGCGGGGATCCCGTGCGAGTGCCCGGCGGCAACGATCGCCGCCGGGCACACGCGATTGCTCAGTAAGTGAGCTGGGACGTGCAGCTCTGTATGTAAACACAGAGCTGCACGTCCCTGTCAGGGAGAGAGGAGATCGATTGTGTCCCTTGTACATAGGGACACAATCGGTCACCTCCCCCAGTCACCCCCCCCTCCCCCCACAGTTAGAACACTCATAGGACACACATTTAACCCCTTCCCCGCCCCCTAGTGGTTAACCCCTTTACTGCCAGTCACATTTATACAGTAATCAATGCATATTTATAGCATTGTTCACTGTATAAATGTAAATGGTCCCAAAAATGTCAGAAAAGTGTCCGAAATGTCCGCCATTACGTCGCAGTCCCAATAAAAAAATCGCAGATCGCCGCCATTAATAGTAAAAAAACAAAAAAAAAAAATGCGCAAACCAATCGATAAACGCTTATTGCATTTTTTTTTAACCAAAAATATGTAGAAGAATACGTATCGGCCTAAACTGAGGGAAAACATTTTTTTTTTATATATTTTTTGGGTTATTTATTATAGCAAAAAGGAAAAAATATTGAATTTTTTTAAAAATTGACGCTCTATTTTTGTTTATAGCGCAAAAAATAAAAACCGCAGAGGTGATCAAATACCACCAAAAGAAAGCTCTATTTGTGGGAAAAAAAGGACGCCAATTTTGTTTGGGAGCCACGTCGCACGACCGCGCAATTGTCAGTTAAAGCGACGCAGTGCCGGAAGCTTATATTTTGTCTGGGCAGGAAGGGGGTGTAGGTGCACAGTAGGCAAGTGGTAAAACAAGTTTGAAATATCCAATAAATTTCTTTCCACTTCATGATTGTGTCCCACTTGTTGTTGATTTTTCACAAAAAATTACAGTTTTATATCTTTATGTTTGAAGCCTGAAATGTGGCAAAAGGTCGCAAAGTTCAAGGGGGCCGAATACTTTCGCAAGGCACTGTAAATTTGTGTGTTTTGGCATAAATATCTACATAAATGTAGAAAGCTTAACTGTTCATGGATGCACCTGAGCTTTTAGCAGCATCAGACTTTTTTTTAAAACTTCATAACGCTTCTCCATGTTCTTCTATGTGTCCATGCACACATAGGTGTTTAGAAGCTGTAAAAAAAAAAAAAAAAAAGAAGCCAGCGAGTTCTGGAGCAGCAGCATTTTGGCAGAAAAAACGCTGACGGCTCCTAAACACTCTTAAACTTTTCCAAGCTCTGCTAAATGCCAGGGTTTAGCAGAGTTTTTTTCATTTTTTTCAAGCAGAGGCCGCTGGTGTCCTTAACAACCAGTAAATAGCTAGTTGGTAAGAAGTGGGTTGGGAAGCTGGTCCCCACGTCCTTAACAACAGATAAGTCATCAGCTGTCAGCGGGGAATCTGAATGTAAAAAAAACAAACATTGCCAGCAATACTGGAATGGGAAAAAAACAGTGTAGGACCCCCCCCCCCCCCCTTAACCATAACAGGCCCTTTGCATTTGGTATGGATTTTAAGGGGAACCTCACATCAAAATTAAAAAAAATGGCATGGGGCCCCCCAAAATAACATAGCAGACCCTTATCCAAGCATGCAGGAAAGGGGGGGACAAGCAACTGTCCCCCAAACCATACCAAGCCAAATGCCCTCAACCCCGCTGACAGCTGATGATTCATCTGTTATTAAGGGAAACTGGCATCCCGGCCTGCTCCTTAACAACCGGGTATTTACTGGTTGTTAAAGGAGTTGTAAAGTTTCAGGGTTTTTCACCTTCTGTGTTGCAGAAGCCCCCCCTTTTCTTACCTGAACCTGATCGTTCCAGCGATGAGCACAAACCCAGCAGCTCCAGCTGCTGTCTTGAGTCCTCATTAGATAGATTCATAACAGCAGGAGCCATTGGCTCCCGCTGCTGTCAATCAAATCCAGTGACATAAGAGGCAGGGGCGGGGCCTAGTCCTGCTTTCTGTGTCAATGGATGCAGCAGCAGTACTAAGGAGCGCACCCGCATGGGGGCCCCCATAAAAATCGGCTCTCCGTGGGGACACTTGCCCAAGAGGAGGAGCCAGGAGCACCGCCGGGAACCACTGAAAAGGAGGATCGGGCCGCCCTGTGCAAAAACCCGTGCACAGAGCAGGTAAGTATAACATGTTTGTTATTTTTTTTAAAACAAGAAAAAACCTTTTTAATCATTTAAAGGATCTCCTTAAAGCGGAGTTCCACCCTTAAAACCACTTTCTTTTATCCCATCCAGCATACTGGCGTCAGCGCCAGTATGCTGTTTTTTTTTAAATCCATGTACTTACTTTATAATAGATCATTTAATTTTGGGCGCACCGCGGTATGTCGCCGCTAAAAGGCGTCAAGCCTTCCGGAAACAGCCGACTAGCGTTCGGCTCTTCTCGGCGCCTACGCACAGACCCAGAAGCTGACTGCGCAGGCACCGTATATAGCCGCGTCACGCCTTCCGGAAACAGCCGACTAGCGTTCGGCTCTTCGCGGCGCCTGCGCACAGACCCAGGAGCTGACTGCGCAGGCGCCGTAAATAGCCGGTCCTAGTTCGGCTTTTTTCGGAGGGCTATATACGGCGCCTGCGCAGTCAGCTTCTGGGTCTGTGCGTAGGCGCCGAGAAGAGCCGAACGCTAGTCGGCTGTTTCCGGAAGGCGTGACGCCTTATAGCGGCGACATACCGCGGTGCGCCCAAAATTAAATGATCTATTATAAAGTAAGTACATGGATTAAAAAAAAAACAGCATACTGGCGCTGACGCCAGTATGCTGGATGAGATGAAAGAAAGTGGTTTTAAGGGTGGAACTCCGCTTTAATGCTGCAGCTACTAAACTTGGCTTACACACTAGGCTAACACTGCTAAATGCTAAAACATTTGTCTGGCGTTTTTACAGCAGTTTTTAGCTGTCTAGTGTGCATGAAGCCTAAATATATGTTTTTTTTTCTTTCAGATGATCCAGACTTTTGAACGAACACAGGGAATTCTAAGCCATGGACCAAGTCCTGATATGGAAATTGTGGAAGATGTGGTGAGCAGTATGAATGAACTGAGGATTTGGATGTTGTAGATAATTAGTAGAGATGTCTGAACTACATATACATTCATTTTTGTTTCATATTATTTGGTATGTGCCTATTACTGAATGAATTAATTATTATGACGCTAGACACTACTGGAACCCATAATACTTAGAAGGTCATTATTCATCTTCATACAGGAGGATCTGGAAAATGTCCTACATGACCTTGCTCAAAGGAAGAGATACCAGCAGAAGCTCACCGTCTTTATTGTGGGATATGAGGAGACCTGTGGACAGAGGAGACATCTCCTAACACAGTTACAAGAGGTTTGTCCTAAGGTGGCCATACAATCTGGTTCAACATTCTCCTTTAAATTTACCAACAACTAGCGTGAGGACATACCTGCTTTAAAGCAAAGTTCCACCCAAAAATGGAACTTACGCTTATCCCACTCCTCACCCCCTTACATGCCACATTTGGCATGTAATTTTTTTGGGGGGGGAGTGGGGGCTTCAGGAGGAGTGGGACTTCCTGTCCCACTTCCTCCTTCCGCAGAGGGGCTGGTAAGGCGATTAAGCTTAATCGCCTTATTACAGCCCCTCCCTGTAGGCGATGGCCTAGGACACTGACAGGTCCTAGGCAATCGCCTGTTCAATGGGACGGCGCAGCGCCGGGCCGCTTGCGCATGCGCAGTGCCTCTCGCGCATGCGCAGTGGGTTCCTGCCCGTGAAGCCGAAAGCTGTCACGGCCGGGTGCCCACAGTAGCAATGAGGATGCCGGTTGGGGAGGGGGGGAGCGGAGCGTCGCTGGAACGCTGGAGCAGGTAAGTGTATGTTTATTAAAAGCCAGCAGCTACACTTTTTGTAGCTGCTGACTTTTAATAAACATAAAATTTGGCTGGAACACCACTTTATTAAAAATCAAGTACATTATTTAGGCAGGCCCTGGCAGTGCAGCTATTTAGTAGCTGGTAAATTTAATGAGAAAGTCTACTTGTAGTATCTGTAGCTAGTTATAGCAGTCAATGCAAACAGATAGCATAAAGGAAATTATTATTTTTGGTTCTAATAATCATAAAGCAATTGCATAGAAAGAGAGAAACTATGTATGTTGTTGGTATTTATCAAGTTGTGCCACAAGTAATCATTTCATGTCTTGATACACAAGACCATCATTATACAATTCATAGAACTGTACTTTATAAAATGTATTCTTCAAGTTTTTTAGTATATACTCCAACCTGAATGAAGAAGGAGACCAGAAACTAGTCCAGTCTACCATAGATTTGGATGGAATAGCTGAACGGGTAAGCGTGTGATTATTTTGAGAATCCTTTTCTATTAGTAACAGTTATAGGAATAATGTTTTAAAAGCTTATAAATATGGAGAGTCAATATTCTAACAACTCCTGATTCTTGGGAGTTCCGCTTGAAAATATCAGAGTAATGCTGCATCCAGCTATACCATCTGTCCTCACCAAGATTCCACAAAAAAACTCTTTATTCTGCAAATCTGCTCCCGGAACATTACTCCATATTTGGTGGGAATGTAGTGACATCAGACCCTTCTGGGAATCGATCCACAAACTAATAACTGAGATTACTACATTTACACCAGATCTTACCACCCAACAATACTTGTTGCATCACTCATCCTTACCTAACTCTGTTTACAAAGATTCAATAATATTGCACCTCATCAATGCTGCAAAGCTTTGCATTCCAGCTAAATGGCTTCAACCTTCTCCCCCCTCTGTCTCTGATTGGCTGCGAAAGGTCCAACACATAGCAAACATGGAGGATTTAATCCACCAATCTCATGATTCCTCCGAGAAATTCCATAGCAGATGGGCATGCTGGTCGCACTTTACGAAGTCTAGGGAATTTAGAGTTTTAATGGACGGCTAATGTTATCTTGAACCAATCCACCCTGTTTACTTATTTATATATCCATTTATTTCTTTATTTTTATTTATCTTTTTTTTTTTATATATATATTATCTTCTTGATTCCAGCAATCTTACAGCTTTAGTGACTAATTGTATTGGTCTTTATTTACTAGAATTGTATACTCTTTACTGTTCTTATCTTTTAAGTGAATGTTTAATGTATCCTTGTCATATTCCACTTTGTTTAAGGTGTGCGACAATGTCTTGTTTATACCTCTCCCCTTTTTAGGGCATGAATAATTTCCCATTGTACAATACAGCTTTACATAAAAAACGTGTATTCAAATTGTTACATCAATATGTGATTGTATGTTTTGAAAAACAAATAAAAATATTTGGAAAAAAAAAAACAAAACTCTTTATTCTCTACTTGATGTTAGATTCACACATCCAATTCGCAGGAGATTGTAACTGGCTCTTTATGGAGCAGGTTCACACATCTCCGTGGCGGCTGCGAAGCGGCTTGCGCAGGAATCCTGTGCGTCTTTGGCTCAGTTTCAGTGCCAAATTCAGGCAAAAATTCATCCCTGAAATGGAGAACAGGGACGCACCGGACCTCTGCTGCAACCCCCATTCGGCATCAGCGTGAACCCAGCCTTAAGGTAATTCCACTGCCAACAAAATGAAAAAATAAAAATCATGCTCAGCCACAATAAGTAAAATTCCTTACTAGGTTAATTTTGACACAGACATACCGAATACTGAGGACAAGTATGGTATCATACATTAGTGACTATGTGGTTAATATACTAAAAGCAAATAGACTTGCAATGTTCACATTGCAAAGAAAATTTGACCCAAAGCTTAGTGAATGTGGTGATGTTTCACTTTTCAAAGAATACCCAATCATGTGCAAGGAAGATTATAAAAACAGCATCTTTGCTTATGCATGATTGGATCATGGCAGTTGGCAGATCTTCACTTCATTCACCAAGCTCTGGAGCAAATTCCCTTGCAAGATAAATGGCCTATTTGCCTTTAGTAAATCAACCTCTATATATCAGTGGGAAAGCCCATGGATTGCTACACTTTCTTCTATCAGAGGCTCTGGGATTACTCCAGTCTTGGCCTTTGGTGATTCAAAGTTGAGTTGGGACATCAGAACTTATGAATCACTAGGCTGCCAACTAAGCAGGGTTTTGTGACAAAAAATAAGCATAATATTTTAATTGAGCAAGAAACAATAGTAAATAGTAAAACTATATTGACATTAAAATTTGATTTGACTATATCAGACCAGTACAAACTCAAAACGCTATTTAATTCATTTTAATATTTAAAGCAAACTCATCCATTGATCCATGTCTCCAAGCTTTATTTTGTTGAGTAATCACTTTGAAAAACACCCCCTTAGTACTTCTAACCATGGCCATATCGAGTAAGGGCAGATGATTCATGTAGCATTTACTTATTGGAATCCTTCTGCCCTTAGCCCAAGCATGTTGGCAGAAGGGTGTGCTTAGCCTCTTCTCCTTTCCTCCGGATGAAAGAAAACAAAATGCCCATGAAGACATCTGGGATGTATGACATGGTTTTGGCCTAGGCCAACAACCAGGAAACAAATCAAGAGCTGTAAAATATATATATATATTTTTTTTAAAACAAGTGAATATAATATACCTTCCTGTATTTACAAAGACTAGCAGCATAAGGATTACAAATAGTTAATGTTGATTAAGAGAGTTTAGTTGCACTTTAATTTACCCACAATAGCAATATCCAACTGCTTAAATCATTAGGAAGAAAAACCAAGTTGGAACAGAGCCACAATTGTTTTCTTGACTTGACTTGACTTCTTCATGAGTTTCTGTATAGACCACCAACGTGCTTGCACTCTGCTGTTCAGATCACCAGGTGTCCGGTGTTGTGACAAAATGCCCAACCTGGCAGAATGTGCAACGTCACTGTTGAACGTCACTGTGACGTGGAATCAGCTGTAGCTCCAAACCACACACACTGCGCATGTGCAACCCGTCATACATCCCTTCAGCGGCTGACGTCAGTGCACCGAGGAATTTGCTGTCAAAATGATCGACTACTGCGCATGCGCACAGCGAAAATCACCTAAAACGTACAAAATGTACATTCTTAAGCAGGGGCGTTGCTAGGTATTGAAAAGACCAGCAGGCTTCAGCTCGAAGCAGGCACGGGGGGGGGGGGGGGGGTGCGGTATGCACGGGCTCGTGCTAAGCAGTGGGGTTGTGTGACCTACCTGACACACATACCCTGACCTAAATGTCAGTGTGTGCATGTCAGTGTATGTGTATGTGTATGTATGTATATATATATACAATTTCAGTGTGTGTATATATGTCAGGACACACACACACACACACACACAGACTGAGACACACACACACACACACACACACAGACTGACTGACACACACAGACTGAGACACACACACACACACACAGACTGAAACACACACACACAGACTGACACACACACACACAGACTGACACACACACACACACACACACACTGACACACTGACACACACACACTGACACACACAGACTGACACTGACACACACACAGACTGACACTGACACACACACACAGACTGACACACACACACTCTAAGTCAGTGTGTTCAAGGCAGTGTGTGTTTGTATGTCACTTACACATTCCCTGAAACAAGCATGTGAGGAAGCTCTTGCATTAGCAATTCAAAGGCTTACCTCAACACAGCGGTGTGGAGACTGCAGGCGATCGTGGCTGGGATTCTGGGAAGCTTTGGACTTGGAGGTAAGGTTCCATGCTGTGGAGGGCTGTGCAGAGTGCGGGGAGCCGCTTCAAGCTCACAAACTGCCACCGGCGCCATCTTGTGCATTCGACTGCTGGGGGGGGGGGGGGCGAAGAAGTGTCACACTCAGCCAGGCAGCTTCTTGTTAGAAGCTGAATCAAGCCACATTATGCCATGTCCGTGGGTTCCCGGTGACAGTGTCCATTGCAGTCTGCTGAGCGGCGCTGCGCTGTTATCCACAGGATGGTGGAGGCACTGGAGGAGCTGAACTATCAGGCCTCCATCTTTCCGGTGCGTGGATACAACGCTGATTTGTAATTCCCGCCTTCTGGAGCTCTGCAGCGCCTATGATGGACGTCACACGTCCCGCAGACATGGCATTGATTGGACCAGTGGGACGTCCATCACAGGCGTTGCGCTGGCTCCAGAAGGCGGACCTGCTGCTATGGCACTCGGCTGCATTTGGCAGCGCTCGGGATCAGATCAGTCCCGGCGCTCGCCGTTCACACTCGGGGCTAATAATTCAGACCTGCGGCCATGAGACTCGGGGCTTTTCGGGGGGACATTTGGGGCTTCAGCCTACCTAGCCACACCCTAACGACGCATCTGAAGAAGTCATCTTGCTACACCTTACACTCAATGTTAACACACCTACAGTAAGCAGCCGGGGCAGTTGACATCTTGCTACACCAAAGGCCGTTTTGAATTAGCAAACGAATTTCAGCAATCGAGTGAGCTTATCTACCTAAATATATATTTATGGTCGTGGCCCTCTGACTGAGAGTGATGTGGATCACATAAACACGCGACAAGACTTACAACATAAATAGACCTGAAGTGTGCCTTGGTGGTCTGGTCAGTATGCCAAGAAAAGGGGGCATACCCAAAGAAAGTAATGGGTAGTTGTTGAAGAAGGATATGCTGAGAAGTGCCCTGAAAAAGGGAAGGGCGGGAGGGTGTCGAATGCGATTGAATGCGCAGACTCACGGACATGAGGTGAGCTGGGAAGAGTCGGCCCAGTGACATGTAGTACTGCACACTGAACCGACAAAAAGGATGTGTGAGTGGGCTGCTTAAATACCCTCCGGCTCCTCCCATAAACTCTATATATATATATATATGCGCGCAGTAGTCAGTCGAGCATTTTGTCAGGAAAATTCCTCTGTCAACTGATGTCAGCCAGTGAAGGGATGTATGACGCGTTGCGCCTGCGCAGTGCACACGGTTTGGAACTCCAGCTGATTCTACGTCACAGGATGTGACACGGGTTGTACTTTCTGCCAGGTTACTCATTTTTCATTTTGTCAGAACACCGGAATTCACATATCAATCGCGTCACTGTGCCTCGACATGTTTTGCATACCAATGCGTCATCAGGAAGCCCTTTATTTATTTGTACTATTTATGGTTGCACTTGGGGACTGCATTTAATATACAATATTTATTTTGCATATATATATATATTGTTGTTTATACATGTACTGAGCGCAGCAATCCACTATCAGCATTATTTACTTTCACTTGTAGCTGCAGCTGATTTATACACTTATCACTGTTTATTGGTTGCATCGGTGACACTTATATTACAATGTACAGTATATATCCCAGCCCTCAAAATTTGCACTCGCCTACTAGCATTTGGCGAGTGGATTTAAGCTGGGGGCGAGTGATGACAGGGCTGCATGACCAATCTCCCTCCAATCTGTGCCTACACTTAGAGTCCCGATGCGATTGGCGGCCGAAGAGGAAAGGTGCATGCTCGGGAAAAGTAGTCTGGTGAGCTGCGCACATGCAGAGCAGTACACAGGTGCTCTCCTTACAATTCTCATTAAGCCATGGGACCTAACAGTATGACTCTCTGAGCCTGCCCCCAACCAATGTAGCTGGAGAGCAGGGAGCAGAAAGTAATGAGTGAGGTGGAGGATTGCGAAAATTACCACTCCGGTGCAGCGCTCATTGAAAGTTGCCCTGACATGAGAGCGGCAGCCTTCCAGTTTGTGCAGTTTTCTTCTCCTTGTGTTCTATGTAAGTTTTCAACAGTTCAGTCTGAGCACTGCCAACAGACTGGTCTCAATGTGTGCTGTGCGGTGTCAGTGTGCGCTGTGCTATGGTGTCAATGGCTGTGCAGTTGTGTGGATCTCAGCGCTGCATTGTACTCCCTCCCGCTGTGCTGAAGCTCCTCTCCTCACTGCCAGCCTGAATAAAAGGGGGAAGTGGGGACGTGCAAGTGTGGAGCCGCACACACAGGCTCCTGATGAGATGAATAGGAGAGAGGATGGATGGGAGTTGCAGAGGAGACAGCAAGAGAATGGGGAAGAGACCCAGTTCTAGTGCCCTGTCCCTCTGGTCTGCCCCCAGTGCCCTGTCCCTCTGGTCTGCCCCAAGTGCCCTGTCCCATTTTGTTAACGTTGTTGGTAATATTTAATTGTGTAACTTGATTCTGCATAAAATATTTAACAGTGTCATTCCATGAGATAATTTACGAGGGCGTGTTTATGGGTGCAATTAGGCGCAGGGCAGTGTATGAATTAGGTGGGGCCACTGGTGGCGAGTAACTCTTGAGGCCTGGCTAGTAGCTCAGGGCTTGAAATTTTGAGCCCTGATATATCCTATCTTTTGTTAGTAGTTTAGGGTGGTGACCAAGAGGGTGAGGTAATGCTGCTCTTACTACACCCTTTATACCAAAATAGCATCATTGTAATGCAACGGCATACCTTAGCATTGTTCCCCACCTATTTGTGGATTCAAGGTTTCTCTGCGTGTATATATAATTTATTTTGAAATTAGTTTTGCTTGTTTTTTTTTTACAGGTGACACAAGCAGTGAGGTCATCAGAAGCTGCCATGTCTCGCCTTGCAGACATTCATGCAGGGATCATGAGCTGTGTGAACCAAACAATGTCTGCAAGGGCCCAGGATAAACGGTAAGCTCATGGGATTCTTGGGTTTAGTGAACAATGCTTTGCTATAGAATAGTAGTAAAATCTATGGAAACATCAGTAAAAGAAACAATGCAAAGAAAGAAGATAATGTTGTATGTACTACAGAAGTACAAAGACCTAAATACTCTGTTAAAACGTATATATTTATATGTATTTTTATATGTATTTTCTTACCAAAATGTTGGTTGCCAGATAGTATAGCTAGACAGGTGACCTCAGTATTCCATACAGTGCCAAGTGACAGGGGTTGATTTACTAAAACCGAAAAGTGCGAAATCTGGTGCAAATGTGCATGGTAACCAATCAGCTTCTAATTTCAGCTTGTTCAATTAAGCCCATGTTCACATGTGGGCGGGGTTTGACAAAGACCTGTGCGGGTTCGTGTACAGATGTCTATTAAAATTGCCCCCGAAGTCGCCAAAAGTAGTGCAGGAACAACTTTTGGGAATCTGTGCAGTGCCGCAAAGTTGGCATCGCACCAATTCGGACGATGCCGTTGAAGTCAATAGGTCCTGATTTGGCATGCGATTTGACATGTTAAATAGGCCCAATGTGAACATGGTCTAAGCGTTGACAATAAAATCTGGATGCTGTTTTTTTTTTTATGAAGAGCTGCACCAGATTTTGCACTCTCTAGTTTTAGTAAATTAACCCTACAGTGTCTCTGGAAAGGGCATCCACCCTACTCCATATAATGTATCTACTCTCAATCGTAGCTTCTTGTTCCCTTGCAGACTGTATGGAGGAGAACGTGGCCTTCTGTCCTGTGATGATGCCTGGGCATACCAGTTCATCACTAGGCCCTTAAACTGTCACATGACCAAGGAATGATGTTTTCCCCTATGTCTACTACACAGCCATCTAAGTGTCGGGTGCCAAGGAGCAAGGAGTTGTGAAGGATTGTGGTAGAGTTACTATATAGAGGTCAGGGATGCCCTTGCCCACTACAGATAATGTGACAGTATCGCTTTAAGCAACACTGCATGGTGCCCCAGCCTACTGCAGCAAAAAAACAGTAAAGTCAGCCCTGTCCTCTTCCTACTTGAAAACATTTTCAATAAGGGAGATTGACAGCACTCTGAAAAGCAGATATTGTTTTGGAGTGATGCTCCTTTCCACCAGTGAGTGGAAGTTAATGTAGTAGTAGTGGAAGTTTATGTAGTAAATCACAGGTGGCTGATATCAAGATGGATTACAGTACATAATGCTAGATTATGTAAAAATGCATTTAAATGTGTTTTTGGCAGATTCTCTTTTAAAGTGAACAAAGCTAGACACAATAACATTTTTGCATATTACTTACAAGCAGCAAATAATCTTTGCAACATGATCTAACTGATCTCTGTAGTCTTAGGTGCTGTGAAGCAATTAATTCTCAAAGTTCACAGCATAGAATAATGTGAGATTAGTGGGACTACCTGAGAGGGCGGAAGGAAAGAATCCTGTTGAATTTATTGAAAACTGGCTGATAACTGCGTTTGGCAAAGAAGTGTTCACCCCATTGTTTTCCGTGGAGAGGGCTCACAGAGTCCCAGCTAGGCCTCCTCCTCCTGGAGGCCCTCCCAGACCCTTCCTATTCAAACTGCTCCATTATAAAGATAGAGATGCTATACTACATAATGCCAGAGTCAAACCTGCAGTTATGAGAGTTGATAATGCTAAGATCTCCTTTTTCCCTGATTTCTCTGCTGAACTGCAAAAGCATCGTGCTAAGTTCCTTGATGTCAAACGTCGCCTCAGAGACCTAGATGTAAAATATGCTATGCTGTACCCCTCCCGACTGAGAGTGGAGGCCCTGGGCTCTGTCCACTTTTTTGATCTACCATCTGCGGCTGCACAGTGGTTGGATAGAGAAGAAAGATCGATCAGGGACAACCGCACTAGGCGCCGTGCTCAGCAAGTTGAGTGATGTACAACCTGATTCTTACTGATGCCCATACCTGGTCGTCAAGGCGGAAGAGTTGCTGATGTTTTACCCCTTCTTTGCTCATTGTCTGAGCTATCTGTTTCAGCTGTTGAGAAGATTGGACGCTTTTGTGCGCTTCCACTGCAGCCCCCATGTTGGCCTGGTACAGGCCTCTCTTTGCCATGGTGCATTCAAGTTTGGCCATGTTGGCCCGTTATTTCCTGTTATTTTTTATTTTATTTTTGTTTCTATTTCTACTGATATCCCCCTTTTTGGAAGGCTCTTACATGGGACATTCGCCACCGCTACCCCACCTGCTCCAGGGGACCACGGTCCCCATCGTGACTACTCCACTTATTAGACATGTCCTGCTGGGACTTCCACCATTGCTACATGACTCTCACTCTTTTATTTACCGTCCTCCCGATTTATTTACTGCTTTATTTATGCATACATATTTTAGTGCTCTTTACTGCCCCACCCCAGGGCGATCTGGGCAAGCCGGAAACATCCTTAATGTGTTAATGTGTGCACTGTCATGTCTAAGATAAGTAGAATTATGTCCTGGAATATTAGGGGGCTAGGTAACCCTGTCAAACGATTGGCTGTGCTCCGCACAATTAAGAGGGTAACTGCTGATGTTGTCTGTCTACAGGAGACTCACTTCTCCCCGTCCTCCACGCCTCAATTTGCTGTGCGACAGTTCAGCCACCAGTATCACTCTACTTTTTCAGTGTACTCGAGAGGGGTGAGTCTCCTGATCAAGCGGGGGGTACAGTTCTCGATGATAGAGGTCGTACTAGACCCTGATGGTCGATATGTTTTTGTTTTCTGTTCCCTCTACGGGACCAAATGTATTATTGCAGGGATGTATGTCCCCCCTCCATTTTCTACTACCATCCTGAGACTACTAACTGACTTTGTTGTCCGCTTCCCGGGTGTCCCGGTACTGGTGATTGGTGATTTCAACAATTGCCTAGACCAGGCCAAAGATAGATTGTCTGTACGTGGGGGGAGTGAACCACTGAGAAGGACTGGGCCTACCCCGTTTGCCCGTCTGCTGTCAGAAATGGGCCTGATAGATGTCTGGAGGGTACGTAATCCAGAGGCCAAGGTATACTCATGTCAGTCTGCTTCTTTTGGAGGACTGTCCAGAATAGACCTGGGGCTGGGAAATGAACTACTTCTACCAATGTTGGATTCCTCCCAATACCATCCCCGGCAGGTATCTGATCATTCCCCCCTAACGATAGATGTCCGCTTGGGATGAGTAGGGGCAATACCCTTTGGAAGCTTAACCCTTTCTGGCTCTCGCTAATCCCTGATCCAGACCCTATGCCAGATCTTCTTAACACCTTTTTTAGACATAATCTAGGTTCTGCAGGGCTGGGTGTAGTTTGGGAGTCAGCCAAAGCTTTCATGAGAGGACAGTTTATCAGAATAATCTCCCAGATTAATACCTCTACTAAAGAATGGGAGTTGTCAGTCCTGAAGGAGGCAGGAGCCTCTGAGGCAAAATATGTTGCAGATCCCACAGATGAGACAAAACGCTCATGGTTGGCTGCTCAGTCTATGTTGAGAGATCTGTCACTGCAACTTGCTGAGAATAAACGTTTTTTCTTGCAACAAAGTCACTTTGAGGAGGGTGAGAACACAGGGCATATGCTAGCATTGCTGGCTAGGTCACAACAATCATCCTCTCACATTGTATCTATATTGGATGCCAACGGTACTCCATGCTATTCCACTGGTGACATCACGGAGACTTTTAAACTCTTCTTTCAGGATGTTTACTCGTCCAAGGTTAGGCCCTCCAGGAGTGACATTTGCTCCTTCCTGGATAAATACCCCCTACGTTGTTTGGCCGCATCAGACGTGGCTCAACTCAATGCCCCTCTAACTGAGGAGGAGTTATTGGAGGCTCTGTCCCATGCTAAAAATAGTCGAGCCCCGGGTGCTGATGGTCTACCATCTGAGGTGTACAAGCGATATTCGTCTATACTTCTTCCCAACTTACTTAAAGTGTATAACCACGCATTCGAGAAGGGTTTTCTTCCTTCTTCCATGAATGAAGCCATTATAGTGGTACTGTTGAAACCCGGCAAAGATGCTTTGTCTCCAGATTCCTATAGACCAATATCGCTACTCACTTGTGATGTTAAACTGCTGGCTAGGATACTGGCGAATCGGTTGGCCAACTGTATACAAAAAGTGATTCATAGAGACCAATCCGGGTTTATTCCAACTAGGTCCACGTCCCAAAATTTACGCAGACTCTTCCTGAACCTGCAAATCCCCACGGACAACATGGGCAACAGGGCGATACTGTCATTGGATGCCGCTAAGGCATTCGATAGTGTGGAATGGCCATATCTATGGGATGTATTGACTAAATTTGGAGTAGGTCCCTCATTCCTAAGATGGGTCCAGTTATTATATAGTGCCCCAACGGCGAGAATACGCATTAATGGGGGGGTCTCGGACTCCTTTAGCCTGGCTAGAGGCACCCGCCAGGGGTGTCCTCTTTCACCCCTGCTGTTTGCCATGGCCTTAGAGCCTCTGGCTATCCATGTTAGGGAATCACAAGATATAGTAGGATTCTGTAGGGGCCCCAGAGAGGATGTTGTCTCCCTGTATGCGGATGATACTCTCATATACCTGGCTGACACTGTCGGATCCCTGCAAAATGTGATGAGCCTGATAGCTGCCTTCGGGCAGCTGTCGGGTTTCAGCATTAACTGGAACAAATCAGTACTTATGCCCCTAGATCCTCTCCCGGGCCCATTGCCTGCCTGCACGAGAGCCATTGCTGTAGTCAATGAATTTAAGTATTTAGGAGTGCAGGTTACACCGGATCCTACTCATTATTTGGATAAAAATTTGTCCCATTTGCTTCAGAGGTTTCGGCTGAAGTGCTCTGCCTGGCAGAAACTACCACTCTCTGTTACGGGCAGAGTTAATCTTATAAAAATGGTATGGGCCCCTCAACTCCTCTATGTCTTTCACAACGCCCCAGTCTGGATAACACATAAATGGTTTTCCCGAATAGATGCTCAATTCAGGGAACTAATTTGGAACAACAAACCGGCACGTATCAGCCTGCGCACTTTGCAACTCGCAGGGGACCAGGGTGGTATGGCGGTACCCAATGCCAGAAACTACTATGTGGCTTCACAACTCCAACACCTGGGTAATTGGGGGGAGGTGGATAACTCTGACACTATTAGGTCCCTCATAGTCCCCGGGAACTCTAATATTCCGGCGCTGGCATACCTTGATGCAGGTCTCACGCAATTTCCAAACACTCTCCCCACTATTAAACTATTGAATAACTTATGGGAATACGTAAGGTCCCTCTTTAAGATCAGAGCGGTCTGCCAGTTCACCCCAATACGGGGGAACAAATATTATAAGGAACTGTTCAAGCTCCAAGGGTTCAGTCTATGGGAGGGGGCGGGACTCCATTATATCATCCAGCTATTTACTGGAGCTGTACTTAAATCTTTTGAACATTTGAAAGAGGAATTTCATTTACTAAATTCTCAATTCTACCAATACCTACAACTGCGTCATGCTGTGCAGGGGGAAAGCAGGCTGTCTCCATTTATCCAGACGGTACACCCCCTGACGAGGGATGTCCTCTTGACAAGTGAGAAGACGGGAATGATATCTCGGATATATACCAGGCTCCTCAATTTGACCCACGACGCAGGTGGACTTCCCTGTAGGAAGGGATGGGAGCGAGACTTGGGGCCTATAGATGGAGACGTATGGGATCTTTGCCTGACGTCTGCTCCCCAGGTCTCGGTCTCTGCTTCACAGAGGCTATCTCATTTGTACCTCTTGCATAGGGTGTATAGAACCCCAGCCAGATTACATAAATGGGGCATCAGGGATTCGCCTCTGTGTCCGAAATGGGAAGCACATACCGGTGATCTACTACACATGATGTGGAAGTGTCCCAAACTTTTTCGATACTGGAAGTATGTACTTGACACTATTTCTATGGTGTTTCAGATACCAACCTTGCGGGACCCAGTTGTGTGCCTGCTTGGTGCCCTGGAGTTGCCCGAGCTGTCGCCCAACGGGCATGTTGCTGTGCTACGTCTACTTTACATCGCTCGCAAAGAAATTGTGCGGCACTGGATTACTCCGAGGGTACCAGCGGGTGGGCAGTGGGTAAAGCAAGTTAATAGCATTCTAATTCGTGAGAAACTCACATATCAACATCGCAATGTCCTACGAAAATTTTACTCAATGTGGCAACCCTGGTTAGATGTCCCGGGATTAGGCCCCCTTCAGCTGGTGAGGGATAGACTGTTGCTAGGCTAACCTATCCGTGGCAGGGATGGAACAGGTTTGGGCTATGTGATAGCATGAGAGGTGTGGACAAACTAGTGGAGGTGATGTGCTGCACAAAGTTCTAAGTGGTAGCTGGCGATTGAGAATATGTAGGAGAGCCATGACTGTGTTACAGCCTTCAGTTACTGTTCTCACTATAACTCTGAAAGTTCTTTCCTTCTTCATTCTTTGTTTGTTTTTCTTTTTTCTCTTTTCTTTTCTTTCTCCTTCCCTTTTTATTTCTTCCTTTTTCTCCCCTCCTGTAGTCGTGTTAGGCTACAGTGAATGCACTCAGGTTCTGTCAACTTGGATACACTCCTTATTATGCAGTATCATATGCATTGGTACTCCTATCCTCATGTTTGCTTTATTTGCACTTCACTAATTGATTGTACTTATACTGATGATCGTTGCAGGATTAGTTATTGTATTGATGTAAGGCTCTGCTGAATGTCTGCACCTGCCAATGCAAAAATCTAAATCACGACCTGTTTGTGTATGTACTTTTTCTTTGTTTACAATAAACTTTTTCTGATTTAAAAAAAAAAAAAAGTTCACAGCATAAACAATAAAGTCATTCATTTAGCAATTCAGTTCACCCTGATCCCCTCCAAGCAATGACTTTACAGCTTTCAAACATACTAATTTCTAATCTAAGCACAGAGAATGTGCTCTGGGAGGGGGCAAAATGAGCCGAGCTTCTAAAAGGAATTGCATAAAGTGATTAAAAACTCATACATTTTTAAAGCCCTTTCAGTAGCTGATTTAACCACTTACTGAGTATAGAGCTTCTTTATCTTGGTGCCATGACCTCTGCCCCAGGTTTCTTGTTTCAGGGTGGCACATTTCTCTTTAAGCATTTTATAGAGCCACTCTTGCATGCCAGGATTAGAGTTGTGTCTCCCTGCATTGTGTGCACACACACAGCCCCATAGCCTAGGATGGCAAGGCACTTCTCTATTCCTCCATCCTCCCTCTTGATTCTCTAAACTAGCAGATTGACTAAAGACTGCACTATGCACTGTCAACACTTTCCTATAAAATAAAAAAAACAGGAGTCAGCAGCCAGTGGCAGCTGGAGAAGTTTTAGGATGGGGGGTGCCAGACCCCGCCCTTACTTTACTTATTATAAGCCCCAGCATCACAGGACAGAGTATATAGCTCAGCCTTAAAGATCAGGGTGTACAGCTCAGCCTTACAGATCAGGGTATACAGCTCAACCCCACAGATCAGGGTATACAGTTCATGGTATACTTCTCAGAGTATACAGCTCAACCCCACAGATCAGGGTATACCGCTCAGGGTATACAGATCAGGGTATACAGGTCAGGGTATACAGCTCAGGGTATAAAGCTCAGCCTCACAGATCTCGGTATACAGCTCAGGGTATACAACTCAGCATCACAGATCAGGGTATACAGCTCAGGGCATACAGATTAGGGTATACAGCTCAGCCTCACAGATCAGGGTATACAGATCAGGGTATACAGCTTAGCCTCACAGATCAGGGTATACAACTCAGCCTCAGGGTATACAGATCAGGGGATACAGCTAAGCCTCGGGGTATACAGATCAGGGTCTACAGCTTAGCCTTACAGATCAGGTATACAGCTTAGCCTCACAGATAATAGTATACAGCTCAGGGTATACAGCTAAGCCTTACAGATCAGGTATACAGATTAGGGTATACAGCTCAGCCTCAGGGTATACAAATCAGGGTATACAGCTCAGACAGCACCCCGACCCCCCCCCCTACTTGCGCGACTTGCAGGCCTGATGACAGCACTCCCCCTGCTCGTGGCTCTGGTGACAGCACTACCACCAGAACCCCCCTGCTCGTGGCTCTGGCTCTAGCCCCCCTTGTGATTCTTTGGTCTGACAGACCCCCCCCCCCCAAGTGGTCAAGCACTTACCACCAGGCTGTGGGTATCCTCTCAAAGTGCTCATTTGTCTCCACCAGAGCAGCAACGGCAGCTGAGGTATCCTTTCTCCAGTCCAGCGCGTGTCTCCTCTGCTCCTCTTCCTAAGTGCCAGGCATCGAATCGGAAAAACCTGACGCTTTTGCCAATCAGAAGACAGGTATGACGCCCTGCCTCCTGATTGGCGGGGAGGAACGTTAGTGTGAAAATTGTGAAAATTAATTTGCTAACATCACACAATTGGGTGGGATTGGGGTGCACTCTCTGCGTCCCAAACCCACCCTATTTTGAGGCCTATTAGAGCCTCTGGTTTTAATCAGGTACTTAAAAAAAAAAACTCCCACCCCTGCCATAGGAGTCCATGGGTCCGGTGTCCTGAAAGGGGCATTGTGGGCGCATAGACGGGGGGCGACGCCCACAATGCACAGGCCGCCACTGCCAGCAGCAATGGAAGTGCTGGGGAATGATTTTTAACTTGGGAGTATTTATTTTATTGTGCCAAATGTGTTAAACTAAAAAACGCTGAGTGTTTATTGCTATTATAAAATGGTTCTAAAGACGGAAGGCTTTTTACCTTAATGCATTATCTGCATTAAGATAAAAAACATTCTGTGTGCAGCTCCCTCTGCCAGCCCCCCTTATACTTACCTGAGCCCAATCTCAGCAGCAGCTCTGTCCACCCTCCTTCTCCTTACAGGGCAAATTGATAGCAGCGGGAGCCGTTGGCTCCTGCTGTTGGCAACCAAATACTGCGACAAGGGAGTGGGGGGGCTGGGCAAGGCCACACTGTCTGTGTCTTGGACACAGGCCACATGGCTTAGGATCAAGCCAGCAGGTGTGCCACCATAGGAAGTGGCTTCTTATGGTAGCCCACCTAGAAGAGGATGAGCCAGGAGTGCTGGTGGGGGGCCCTAGAAGAGGAAGATCAGGGTTGCTCTATGCAAAACCATTGCACAAAGCAAGTACGTACAACATTATTATTTCTGGGGAAAAAAAATGTACCCTTTACAATCACTTTAAAAGACTTCAGTGCTTCTTCTGGGAACTTTGAGGATGAATTACTCCACAGTCTCTGCAGTTACAAAGGTCATCAGAATCTTATTTTGAAGCTGCTTTACTACATTTTAAGAATTTGTGAATACTTGTTTTCAACAATATATGTCAAAAATACATATTAAAAGGTAAATGTATGGTTATTGTACATGGTATTATAGAAGTGATTATTGTGTGAATTTTTTTGTATTAACTGTGTAGAGTTTACATTACAGGCATACCCCACATTTAAGTACACATTGGGGTGTATTTACTAAAGCTAGAAAGTGCAAAATCAGGCTCACTTCTGCATAGAAACCATTGAGCTTCCAGGTTTTATTACCAGGCTTAATTGAGCAAACTGGGGTTAGACGCTCATTGGTTTCTATGCAGAAGTGAGCCTGATTTTGCACTTTCTAGCTTTAGTAAATAAACCCCATTGTGTACTTAAAAGTGGGGTATGCCTGTATTGCTGTGGATCTAAAATGTTTATATTTGAGAATATTTTTCCTTCAACTACCTTATAACTGTTATGTCATAATATTTCACAGGAAGCCTTTAGATGACAGGTATGTTAAATGGTTAAAGGAGGGAGAAAGGATACAGGTAAGAAAATAGGAAATCTATACATAAATGTTTAAATCGGGAAAATGTGAATGTTGCATATGGACTTAAAGTGGATGTACACCTCTGAAATGAAAGATAACCTAAGCATCTGAAGATGGCCCTGGCAGGCGCCCCACCAACCCAACCAACCCTGCCCCCCCTGCATAATTTTTTTAAATTATGCCATCGTCATAATGCTCCTAATGCTCCTGCCTTTCAAAAAAAGGTCTCAAAAAACTTAATTACCAACTTGAACTCAACATAATGCTCTTTTTGCCAGTCAGGTAAATTCAAGAAAAGATGGTGGAAGTTGCTTTGCTTTGGTGGTAGACCCTGTGACATTTAGGCACGCATTCTGTGTGCTAAGTGTGTGGCTGCAGCAAATACAGTGTCAATATCATTTAGTAATAGCTAGAAGCTGGGACTGGGAGTTGCAGTAGAGATTCCTGTAAAAGGTGTAAGGTCAATGTCACAAACTAGTGATGTGGGTTTCACACAGAGGATCCACACTCAGTCTTGCTCTGTGGACAAGCATACAGCACAGGAAACCAGATGTCTTAGAAAAGTCAGGTAATTTAGGATGGAATCATTGAACTGCCCAAAATGCTAAAGAAAGCACATAAAACCGCATAAAGACACATTTAATGTGCAATGCAGCTTTATGATTTACTCTATAGTTACTATTTTAAAGCTAATATGTTTTTGTTCTGCTACATATTAAGTAGTATATATATATATATATATATATATATATACACACACACAAGTTCCTAAATTTAAAAAAGTGCAGACATATTTTTGAAGACCCCTCGTATATGAATATTTTTTATTTTGATATCCAGCCAGATGGTGGCGCTCTAAGATCCTTTTCACATGATCACCTGCCTAACCTTGTCAGCTTTGTGGAAAGGATCTTCCTTTTTACAGAGCTTGAAATCTAAAAATAAATTGACACACAGAAGTGAAGCAGTTAGAGCAGTGACACGTCCCCCTCACCCCCTCCTTCCTGCTGTTTTAAAGTGATTCTAAATGTTTAAAAAAAATAAAAATAACAAACATGTCATGCTTGCATGCTCTATGTAATGGTTTTGCACACCGCAGCCCAGATCCTTCTCTGTTTGGCCAGTGCCTCGACCCCGCAGAGTGCCCCCTATAGCAAGTGTGCGCTTGCTCCTGAGCCCCGCTCTGCAAGTCAATGATTCCCATTACTGACTGTGATTGACATCTGAAGAACCCAATGGCTTCCACTGTTGTCTCTAAGCCAATGAGGAGGGAGAGAGATAAGAAAGCCTCTGCTCTCATGCACATCACTAGATCGATATCAGGCGTAGGTAAGTAAATAAGAGGAGCGGGTGGATGCATGCAGAAGTTTCTTTTTTACCCTAATGAAAAGAGAATGCATTAAGATAAATAAAAACTTCTGTCTTTGCAACATCTTTAAGTTGACTCCACTCCAAGTTTCAATTACCGACAGGCAGGCAAATAGCCACTGATATGCTTCATTATTAGAAATGTCATAGTTCTCTTGGAAAAGGTGAAAGACAAATAAAAACCAGTTTAAAAAAAAAGATATATATATATATATATATATATATATATATATAAAAATAAAATTAAGCCAAAAACATTTTAGTTTCCTGTTTATGTTGTGTTGTCAGTTGTAGATGTATGAAGTAATGTATAGCTGTTGTTCTGGTACATGGCAGGTTTACTGTGTTTCTTATAATTTAGCACTTGTATTTGATTGTGTTGTTACCCATTTATTATATTTGAGATTTAATATCTCTCAGATATTATGTGGGTTAAATGAGAGTTCTTTGACCAAGAGTGAAAACTTTAACACAATAACAACATTTATTGGTGAGTAGTAGAAAGTCTAAACTAATACACAGCAATCTATTTGTACAGAAATAGAGTAAAAATCATGAATTACATGAAGGAATACAGAGTATATTCCTTAAAACATTAATCTACAAACAGTAGGACAGAAAAGATGTAAGACAATGACATATTTAGTTGCAAGTACACAGCAGACATTTTCCATAGTTACCATTCCCACCAAAGTCTGATGCTGGTGGCTGCTCCACCATAGGGTGTGTGTTCTCCCCTCCCATCTATTCTGTGTATATCATTACAGGCCGATGCCTCATTGGTTGGCATGGCGTAGCTATGATTGGTGGGGAGGCCTGGTTAAAGCGGAGGCCTGGTTAAAGGGGCTTCAGGAGGAGTGGGACTTCCTGTCCCGCTTCCTCCTTCTGCCGAGGGGCTGGTTAGGCGATTAAGCTTAATCGCCTAACTTCAGCCCCTCCCTGTAGGCAATCACCTGGGACATGTCCAGGTCCCAGGTGATCGCCTGTCCAATGGGACGACGTAGCGCCGTCCGCGCATGCGCAGTGCCGATCGCGCATGCGCAGTGGGTGCCCGGACGTGAAGCAGAAGGCTGTCACGGCTGGGTGCCCACAGTTGTAATGAAGACGCCGGCCGGGGAGGGGGGGAGAGGAGCGGAGCCCAGGCCGGCGCGTCGCTGGAACCATGGACAAGGTAAGTGTCTGTTTATTAAAAGCCAGCAGCTACACTTTTTGTAGCTGCTGACTTTTAATAAACATTAAAAAGTGCTGGAACACCCCTTTAAGGATTGGCTACATCTCCAATCCCTATACTTTGCATAAGTCAGCCCCCTTGAATCCAAATCTATCTATCTATATACCTATCAGCCAGGGTTTGGCATTCCAGATACAGTAATAGAATAGAATGTTGAAAAAAAAATGTTGTGATGTAAATTAAAAATAATGATATTGTAGGGGAAGGAAAAAGCTAGAGAAGGTGCTGGACCAAGCAAGGCAAGACATTGGACAGCTAACTGATCAACTACTGCAGACCGAAAAAGGTGAGGTGCTCCTCTTTGGTTTTACCTTTATTCTATTTACATAACTATTCACCCTGTTCAATAAAGAATTTTTATTAACCCATATCAACTAATCAGAATGCTTTTTTCTTTTTTTTTTTTACTGGACTGACATCAGAAAAGTGAATTCTAATTAGTTCTGCACCTAATAATAAAGACCTTTAAAAAAAAAAAAAAGGTTATATGTATTTTTCCCTTTTCATTATGCACGTTTAGTGCCAAGTGAAGAATTGATAGGTAATTGGCTCCTGTCTAAATTGGCCCTAGTATGTGTATGTATGAGTGTGAGTTAGGGACCTTAGATTGTAAGGTCAAGGGCTGATGTGGATGCACTAAATTTAAAGTGCTGAGTAAATTGATGGCGCAATATAAGTACCTGTAGTAATAATAATCTTATCAAAGACATATGTTTACTGTGATTTCCCAAACAACATCATATGTCCCCTTCTAGGGTAACAGCTGTGTTCTCAGATCAATCAACTGTTTTATAGAACAATATTACCTCAACAATGATGAAACCTACATTTTGTGCAACCTAAATGAGAGACTGAATGTATGGATAATTGAATACAATGGGAGAGAAAGGGAGGAAAAGAATGAGGCGGCGTACACACGTACGAGAACCTCGACGGGCGGAACACATCGTTCCGCCCGTCGAGGTTCTCGGCCCGCCGTCAAAATCGGCGACCCGCCCGTCGGGAATGGCAACCGGATTCCCGACGGGCGGGGCGAGCCAGGAGCGTACACACGGCCGAGGTTCTCGCTGGAATGCAGCTCCCAGCGAGGTTCTCGCTGGTTTCTAGCGAGAACCTCGGTCGTGTGTACGCCGCCTGAGAGGTAAAAAGAGAAATGGGAAGAGGTGAATATCACCCCTCTAGCCATCTAACGTGCTCTGCTATCAACGCCAGTTAATGTTCTCCTGATATGTAGTGTACTCCTGGGTCCCATCATTTTTCAGATAAATGCAGTTTGTCAATCATAATAGCTGATCATTTTTCATTTACTATTAGCCACGATAATTTTGTGTGTACCATGAAGACCTCCAAGATCTGACAATTACTGTTTTAGCTGCTAGGAATACAAACTATATCAACATTCTTGTATGTCTCAGTACCTCTTCCTATGGACGACCTAGTAGGGCTTGTCATTGAGATTTTTTGAGGTTTGTCTGGGTTAAGAAATAAATACAATTATACATACAGATCCAAAACCTCTTAACTTTGGGCATGTCCATCAAATGTGATATTCTTTTTACTCCTGTCCACACCATCTAAAACTGTTAGGGGAGGCACCCTCTGACATAAGAAGCTATTTTAGTCACGGCTATGTACCATCTTAGGAGTATTTTATATGTTGGCTTCAATAATGGAAGCATTAAATAGGATTTAGATGCAGTGAGGGCTAACTCATGCCACTCTTTACAGCTTTAGCTACATTACCCTTGAAGTATGTGTCATGATGTGCAGGCTGTAAAGTTCTGTAGAAATCTTCACTGCAGCGCTGCCCTGTCCTCTTCTTCCTGCTAAAAGTCCAGAGCTGTGGGGGTTAACAGCTTTGATTCTCCGGCTTAGCTGTATTAGGATGATCTAACAGAGACACACCCACTCCTGTTCTCTCCCCCATTGAGAAAAATGATTTCTCTGATTACACTGCCTGTAACACAATCTGTGAATGGAGAAGAGAAACCTGTGTCTGACCAGACTCTCCCCCATTCACCTGTGTTACAGGCAGGGCCAGATTAAGAACATCATGGGCCTGGTGCTGAGGATTTTGGTGGGGCCTTTTATAAATAATAAATAAATGCGTGAGAATTACAGCGCAGCAATGGAGGGCCCAGTCTGAAAATGTAAGTGTACCCTAATGTGCTAATATGCTGTGCATACTTGTACATTGTGGCATAACCTACCCCAGGGCCTCTAAAAAGTAGTAATGTCAGGAAAGTTTACTACCGCTTTAATATCACAGGATCCCAGAAACCTCTCATGGGGCCCACTACTGACCCAGTGGCCCTTGGGCAGTGCATAAGTGCATAGTTGCCAACATTTAAAAAATATTTTCAGGGACACTTTTTCACAAGTGCTATATTTAGAGTAGCTGAGATCCCCTATGTTCCTCTGTACATCACAGTAGTAATCACAAAATTAAATAAGTTCTAATAATGGAACAGAACAAATATGAGAACTGAGATTTCCTTTAGTTGAACTAACAAAAGTGTGTCCATTCTAGAGCTGGTAACATTGAGGGTATTCAGTATCATTTTAAAGAACTGTTTTTGTGGGTAAGCGACATAGGGGAGGAGTACGGACGGTATATAAGTGGGAAGTATGTGCAGGTGAGTGAGAGGAATGTGGAGGGTCCAACATTGGGCACTATGTATAGGAGAAGAGTGCAAAGGGTACGGCAAAAGGCACAATGTACAGGAGAGAAGTGTGGAGGGTATGACAGTGGGCATCATGTACAGGAGAGAAGCATGGAGGGTACGACAGTGGGCAGTATGTATAGGAGAGAAGTGTGGAGGGTATGACAGTGGGCACTATGTATAGGAGAGAAGTGTGGAGGGTATGACAGTGGGCACTATGTATAGGAGAGGAGTGTGGATGGTATGATAGTGGGCACTATGTATAGGAGAGGAGTGTGGAGGGTATGACAGTGGGCAGTATGTACAGGAGAGGAGTGTGGACGGTATGATAGTGGGCACTATGTATAGGAGAGGAGTGTGGAGGGTATAACAGTGGGCAGTATGTACAGGAGAGGAATGTGGAGGGTACGACAGTGGGCAGTATGTACAGGAGAGAAGTGTATGACAGCAGGTACTATGTACAGGAGAGGAGTGTGAAGGGTATGACAGTGGGCAGTTTGTACAGGAGAGGAGTGTGAAGAGTATGACAGTGGGCAGTATGTACAGGAGGAGTGTGGGGGTATGACAGAGGGTAGTATGTACCAGTGAGAAGTGTGGAGGGTATAATGGGGCAGTATGTACAGGAGAGAAGTGTGGAGGGTATGACAGTGGGCAGTATGTACAAGAGAGGAATGGGGATGGTATGATAGTGGGCACTATGTATAGGAGAGGAGTGTGGAGGGTGCGACAGTGGGAAGTATGTACAGAAGAGGAGTCTATGACAGCAGGCACTATGTACAGGAGAGGAGTGTGGAGGGTATGATAGTGGGCACTATGTACAGGAGAGGAGTGTGGAGAGTATGACAGTGGTCACTATGTACAGGAGAGGAGTGTGGAGGGTATGATAGTGGGCACTATGTACAGGAGAGGAGTGTGAAGAGTATGACAGTGGTCACTGTGTACAGGAGAGGAGTGTGGAGGGTATGACAGTGGGCACAATGTATAGGAGTGGAAGGATGTTTAGGGACTGCGTAGTGGTTAAGCGGGTCATACATGAATTGAAATTACACCAATTATGCAGAGACCAGCCATAGTCGATCTATGTATGGGCTAGCTGGTTTTACACAAGTCAATCTATTAATCTACCAAAAAAAAATAAAAAAATCGTGCTAACTTTAGTGTTTTTTTTAATGTATGAAACAGTTTATTTCCAAAAAAACATGTTTGAAAAATTGCTGCGCAAATACAGTACCGTGCTAGAGCTGCACAATTATTTGTTAAAATTGTGATCTTGATTCAACCCCCCTGACATCTCCAATGCAGAGTTTGCTGATTCTTTCATATAACAAGGGGAGAGACTTTCAGCTGTCAAAAGAAAATATCTGGGCAGTCTGCCAAGTTCTTAGCAGGAAACATTGTAACTAACACTTTCTTCGTATATCAAAATGATAAACTTCTGTGTGTAAAGAAAATATCCGACTGTCTGCCAAGTTTGTAAACAACATGAAACATTGTAACCAACTTCCTTTTTAGATCAAACTTCTGTGTGTAAATGCAAGAAATGTAACCACTTAAAGTCCAACACTTGTTTAAGTTAAAAATATTTTTTAGCTACACTTCAGCTTTAAAGCCAACCTATACTTTGGCACTGGATATTACAAAATAGTTTGATGGACATATACTAGTATTTGTGTCCTAAGAGAAACCCTGCAGCAGCACACTTTTTATTTCTGATCTACACTGGCATTACTCCCCTGCACATACTGTTGTGCTCATAAGTTTACATACCCTGGCAGAATTTATGATTTTTGCCCTTTTTATTTTGGAGAATATGAATGATAACACAAAAACATTTCTTTCACTGGGTAGTGTTTGGCTGAAGCCATTTAATATAAATCAACTGTGTTTACTCTTTTTAAATCATAATCACAACAGAAACTACCCAAATTAATCTGAATCAAAAGTTCATATACCCTGGTGATTTTGGCCTGATAACATGCACATAAGTTGGCACAAAGGGGTTTGAATGGCTATTAAAGGTAAGCATCCTCACCTGTGATCTGTTTGCTTGCAGTGTGTGTATAAAAGGTCGATGAGTTTCTGAGTCATGGGGAAAGCAAAATAATTGTTAAAAGATCTGCGGGAAAAGGTAGTTGGACTGTATAAAACAGGAAATGGATATAAAAAGATATCCAAGGAATTGAGAATGCCAATCAGCAGTGTTTAAACTCTAATCAATAAGTGAAAAATTAGAGGTTCTGTTGAAACCAAACCACGGTCAGGTAGACCAACTAAAATTTTAGCCATAACTTCCAGGAATATTGTTCAGGATGCAAAGAAAACCCCACAAATTACTTCATGTGAAATACAGGACTCTCTGAAAACATGTAGTGTGGCTGTTTCAAGATGCACAATAAGGAGGCACTTGAAGAAAGATGGGCTGCATGGTCGAGTCGCCAGAAGGAAGCCATTACTATGCAAATGCAACAAAGTATCCTACTTACAATAAGCCAAACAGCACAGAGACAAGCCTCAAACCTTCTGGCACAAAGTCATTTGCAGTGATGAGACCAAAATGTATCTTTTTGGCCACCACCATAAACACTATATTTGGAGAGGAGTCAACAAGGCCTATGATGAAAGGTACACCATTCCTACTGTGAAACACGGAGGTGTATCACTGATGTTTTGGGTATGTGTGAGCTACAAAGGCACAGAAAATGTGGTCAAAATTGATGGCGAGATGAATGCAGTATGTTATCAAAAAATACTGGAGGAACATTTGCATACATCAGCCAGGAATCTGCGAATGGGACATACTTGAACATTCCAACACGACAATGATCCAAAACCCAAGGCCAAGTTTACCAGCTACAGCAGAATAACGTGAAGGTTCTGGAGCAGGGGCGGACTGACAATTAATGGGGCCCCCGGGCAATAGAAGATTATGGGGCCCCCGGGCTTACAGATGGCCACCATGCCAGGAGGCAAGGCAGAGACGGGGCAGCTAAAATCTCTGGATTTTCACATCAAAAGCATGTCGGTTTTGGACATATCAGGGACAGATGTAAAAAAAAACACAGATTTTTACATACTGTCCCTGGTTTTACTGAGCCTGGCAATCCAGATGGGGCCCCCTAGTGGCATGGGGCCCTCGGGCAGTGCTGAGTGCCTTAATGGTCAGTCCGCCCATGTTCTGGAGTGGCCATCTCAATCTCTCAAACATGCAGTTAATGCAAGACAGCCCATGAATTTACAGGAACTGGAGGCTTTTTGCCAAGAGGAATGGGCAGCTTTACCATCTTAGAAGATAAAGAGCCTCATCCACAAATACCACAAAGACTTCAAGCTGTCATTGATGTTAAAGGTCGCAATACATGATATTAAGAAATGGGGTATGAAAGCTTTTGATTAGGGTCATTTGGGTAGTTTCTGTTGTGATTATGATTTAAAAAGGGAAAACACAGCTGATTGATAATAAATGGCTTCAGCTAAACACTAACCAGTGAAAGAAAAGTTTTTGTGTTATTCATATTCTCTGAAAAATGGCCAAGAAATCATAAATTCTGCCAGGATATGTAAACTTATGAACACAATTGTATGTCACTTCTCTAAATAACACACACTGGCAAGTGACTCGGTCTTACCTGAGGACTACTTCCGTAGCCATATGGTCTTTATCATAGCTATGTATTTTTTGATTGTAATGAATGGTCTGCTTTCCTGGCAGAAAATCTACTTGACTTAAGATTTATTTCATAATTTTTCCTAATCACAGATCTAACCTTAAAGGATCAACAGTTTAAAGAATTGATGACACAGAATGAAAGACGATTTCTTGAGATCGAACATGTCAAAAGTCAGTTGGAAGTCACAAAGGTAGGTAAACAATAAGGTTATTCATTGGCATTCTGAAAATCCTTTTCTCAGAAATGACATAGAGCTGAATAGAAGTATATAACATAAACCATTTTAGACAGATTTAGAAACTTTTTTTAAGAAAAGCAAAAGTTTACAGAAAAATAAATACTGGTGGAATTGTGCCCCACATGGCATAATACAACAAAGCCCATAAGTTTAACTATCTGTCTTAAAGGGGTTGTATATTTTCATTTTTTTTATTTTCTAAATAAAGGTTCCTTTAAGCTAGTGCATTGGTGGTTCACTTACCTTTTTCTTCAATTACCCTTCTATTTTTTTTTCTTTGTCTGAATTTCTCTCTTCCTGTTTCTCCTCAGTAAACTTGCCACCATAATTCGAGCCATTCTGGCTGGGGGTTAGTCAGCCAGAACAGCTTACTGAACAGCTTACTGAGGAGGAACAGGAAGTGAGAAATTCAGACAAAGAAAACAAAGAAAAAAACATTTATAAGGGAAATCAAAGGAAAAGGTAAGTGAACCAACAATGCACTAGCTTAAAGGAACCTATTTAAAAAATACAACCCCTTTAAGTTACCTAAAGCAGAGTTCCTCCCATTTAAAAGTCAGCAGCTACAAAAAATGTAGCTGCTGACTTTTATGCCTCGTACACACGATCACTTTTTGTGATGAAAAAAAACTACATTTTTCATCATGAAAAAAAACTACATTTTTCAAACTTCATTTTCAAAAATGACGTTGTGTACACACCATCATTTTTGGAAAATGATGAACAAAGTGATGGCACTCTAAAGGGGAAGTTCTATTTGCCTTGTGGCTGCTTTTAGCTGGTTACTTGTTAGTAAAAGACGATTCCTGTTTTTTTGTCTGTTACAGCGTGATGAATGTGCTATCTCCATTATGAATGGTAGTTTTACCTCCCGTCTCCTAACTTGCTTCTGGGCATGTGCGGGTTTAAAACGTAATTTTTTACGTAGTTTTGCCCACACACGATAATTTTTTATGACACAAAAAATGACATTTTGAAAAATGACATAAAAAATTCGAGCATGTTCGAATTTTTTTTTGGTCATTTTTCAGAAGACATAAAATGACATTTTGCCCACACACGATCATTTTAAATGACATTTTGAAAAATGTCATTTTTTTTCATCACAAAAAGTGATCGTGTGTACGGGGCATATATAATCAGACACTCACCTGTTCCACAGTCCAGCGATGCGGGCGCAGGAAGCCTCGCTCCTCCCCCCTCCTCTCCGCGGTGCCAGCATTCCAACTGTGGGCGCCTGGCTCAGGCTTCACAGCTGGGCACACACTGCACGGTGTGAATGCCCGGGCAATATTCTGGGACCTGTGACATGTGCCAAAAGATTGCAGGGGGGGGGGGAGAGGTGATCTTCCTTCTGGCGCCATGGCGCCAGGGGAGGAAGTGGGAGCTAGGTGCATGTAAAAACTGGGTACCCTCTGCGAGACAACAGGAGGAAAAATTTAAAGATTACGTGGGAGTTGTGGAACCATTTTATCTACTCCTCAGAAGGTGTTGCCCTCAGGGTTGCCTGAGAAAGCCAGTGCCTCGTATACGGACTGCCCTGGGGGTCGTCCTGACTCGACCAGAATCTCCTGATAACTCTTCCGGGTCCGGCCCTTCCCCCCAACCACCCAGACCTTCCTTATCCCCCCCTCCCTGTTATTCCTCTTCTCTCTCTTTCCTCTTCCTCTCACTACCCCCCCTTTTCCCCTCTTCTTTAGTTTAGAGCCCCCCTCCGCTTATGCCCCCCCTCTCCAACTTGGAGCGGACTCGGTTCAGGTGGGGGGGTCGGAGGGGAGTGGGGCCTTGGGGTCTTGATTGAAAATACATGGAGGTCTCACTGTCCAAAGAGGCCTACAGCCCTGAGATGTTATTTAAGCAGTTCTAGCTGAAAGATATGTTATATGGTATTTGTTATGGCAGCCGTGCTGGACCCCGATTTTGCCTTTACCTTCTGATGGCCATTTTGATGTAACCCCCCCTCTTCCCCATTTCTAATATTTGTCGTTACTACTCTTTGAATGTATTACTGTATCTGTTTGTAATGCTTTGGCCCATGTTGGGCATTAATAAAATCTATATTTAAAAAAAACAAAAAACAAAAAAAAACTGTGTACCCCCCCCCCCCAAAAAAAATGACATGCCAAATGTGGCTTGATAGGGGGTCACCAGCCCTTTCATAAATTTCCACTTTATGTAAAGCTGAAATGTACATCTGTATTTCTGTCTTATAAAAGCTGCTAGATTATACTCATGCATATACTGTTAATCTCAGGCTTTGATTTATTTTTACTAGAAAAGCCTGCAAATCCTGCAGGATGAAACAGCAATGCAGCGTAGCCTTCTCGAGGCTGAGCTAAGGAGACGAGAAGGACAGTTAAAGAATATTGAAGATCAAAAAACTTCAAAACATGAACAGCTGACCAATGCCAGTACTCAGGTATCTAATACTAATGATAAAGGATTTATTAAAATCATATAACTCCATACAGTTCCCTCTCTTGACTTCTTTGGAATATTCTAACATGATTCACGATTAGGGTATCCCCAGGTACAAGACAAGGTAGCGCTCAGCAGACTTATGGCCAGTTGCTCAGTTGACCTATCAACACTGTCAACACGGTCACCATCATAGGAATTGTGGGAAATCCTTCTTAATGGAGCCAACGTCAGCAAATAAACCTGACAGGGATTCTAATAATAGTACTTTTCTTTCTCTATCTAATCATAGCCTTTACTGTTTTTTTTATATCACTTCTCATCAAATGTTTCAGTTATATATCAGACAGGAGGCTCATATCTTATGCATTATCTCTCTTTACTAATGCTCATAGCAGAAATACAGTGAAACGTTAAAGTAACTTAAAACTTAAAGAACTACAACTCCCAGCAGTCCCTGGGCCCAGTTAGCCCCTCCCCGATTATAGACTGTATATAAGGGACTGCCTGTGGTAGAATAGTCCTCTTTCTTTCTGCTCATGGCAGCATTTCAGATAAGTAAATTTACTCCTGCTATTTTGTTTGTACAGTAAACTTGCGTGACATAGGCGGGAATAGGGGGGACTCCCCCTCCCTGTTATCTCCCCGCTGTTACTTAGCGACATTTCCTTTATTTATCTTCTTTATTTTATTTTATTTTAGTGACACATTTCCCTATTTGTCCTTCTTCCGCGGTGCGGACGCTTGTCGCCCGCGCCGCACACCTCATAGTACACCTCAGATCCCGGGTGCATGTTAGCCTCCTAGACTCTCCCCCCCCTCCCCCCGTTCTCGTCGGGCGCCGCTACACGGGCGCCGCCATCTTCTCCTTCTCCCTCACAACTTTGCGCGCGCTCGGGGGGCGGAACTCTTCGGATCTCGTTCGTTATCCACCAATCAACGCTCTGGATGACGTAGTCTCGCGAGACTTCGCCCAAGAGCACAGGAGATCTCGGGCCTCCCTCCTCACCGCTGCCAGTACGGCGCGGACAGTGCAAGGAGAGGAGCCTGTTTCTACATCTCCCTCAGGTTTTTTCTCCGACACATAGGGGCATAATTACAGAGGGGGAAGCGCTCGGACCTCAATCCTAGCCTAGTTACCTCACCATAGAGGAATTTATTCCAACCGGGGGGCTTCTCATCTCCACAATACCCTCTGGTACCACTGCCACAATCCCATACCATGTCTGAGGAACCCTTGGCTACCCCCCCTAGAGGGGAGAGTTTCTCTCTAGACCTGGCCCAGTTCATGACGGCCAAACAAATACAGGACCTGATTAACAGGTCAGTCCAAACGGCTCTAGCATCAGCCATCCCCCCTGCAGGTCCACAGTTCACAATACCTAATGTGTCCGCCCCCCAACCCCAGAGTGATGAACCACCAAGCAAAAAGGGGAAAGTTTCACATAAAAAGAAACACACATTGGCGGCACCCGACTCCCCGACAGGGGAAGTAAACAATATGTTGCAGGCAGTTCCTCCCTCGGTCTGCCAACCCCAGCACCTACCAGACTCCGAACGACCCCTGGGCCTCAGGGAGTTAGCGGGTAAGAGGCATAGATCCTCTAGAAGGACAAAACCTGACTCCTACATTGACTCCTCCGACGAGGAATCACCGGATATTCCGGAGGATAATGAGTCTGACGGCTATGAGACCGATACCAGTTATAAAGGTGCTGGGGATACGGCGTTTGTCTCCAACGCCACCCCTGCCACGCAGGGTGAAGTGGTCCTTGACACACTGGGTGAACCATTTTTCCACCCTGACGCCATCTCCCATCCGAGATCAGGCGAGTGGTCCCCTCTTCCTCACGTCTCCCAATACGTGGAACTCTGGGCCAGAAAATCTTTGGATAGCTCGGCCCGCAATAAATTGCGATCTGAATGCCCTAGACCCTTCATCCCCAATAAGGTGGTGGTTACACCAGAAATAGACCCCATCCTGGCCAAATATCTGACGAAGTCGGGCAAGCTCCCCAAAAAAGGGATTGAACGTTCCTTCAGGTTAATCCAAGACCGCATCTTGGATCTGATGGGCCCCCTGACAAAGATCCTTAATTTGTCCGAACAGGCGGCCGCATCAGGCCAACCGGTGGACTTAGTCCAATTGCGTGGGTGGGCCCAGAGGGCTATCTGCCTAGCAGGCACCGCCAACACCTCTTGCTCGGTGGAGAGACGCCGCTCCATACTAATGCGGCTGGACCCCCAACTCTCCCACCTGGCCGAAACCGAGCCCGGTCCTACAGCGACTGGCATGTTATTTGGGGACAATCTCATGAAAGACATAAATAGATTTGTAGGTCTATTCACAGGACTTGACAAGGCCCAGTCCTCTTTAAAAAGGTCAGGGGCGAATAGGGTTTTTCCCAGGGCCGGCAGAGGTAGAGGCCGATCTGCCGGCCGCGTGTCCTCCTATAGGCCGCAAGGTAGATCTACCCAATACCATTATCAACAGGCTCCTCCTCCCTATTCCGCCCCGGTGGCGCAACCGGCACCGTTTTTTCCACCCCGAGGCAGACCCTGGCGCGGACGCGGCGGACGCGGCTACCCCCGTTCCCGTCCTCCTACCGGTGAGTATACCTTGCACTCCACGACCACACATTCCAGTGGGGGGACGCCTGACGTATTTTACCCACGCCTGGTCTGCGATTACGGCAGACCCGTGGATACTGCAGACAGTCAGGGGTTTTCAAATAGAGCTCCTATCATCACCGGTCTTAAACATCATTCCCCCTCCTATCAAATTTGCATACCAAAACGTTGTTCTCATAGACAACGAAATGACGGAACTCAGATCCAAGCATGCAATTTTAGAAGTCAAAGATTCGTCCCCGGGGTTCTCAAGCAATCTCTTCCTGGTGAAGAAGAAAGGGGGGGGTTTCCGTCCCGTGATAAACCTCAGGGACCTAAATCAACACGTCTGCTACAGACATTTCAAGATGGAGGGTATTCACTTCCTCCGAGACCTCTTGCAACCGGGAGACTGGTTGGTGAAGGTAGACCTGAAGGACGCCTATCTCACCGTCCCGATCCACCCAGAGTCGCAACACCTGCTCCGCTTCCTATGGAGGGATCGAATGTGGCAATTTACCTGCCTCCCATTCGGTCTGTCGTCAGCGCCATGGTGTTTCACCAAACTGATGAAACCAGTGGTGGCATCATTACGGAGCAGAGGGGTACGTCTGATCATCTATCTAGACGACCTCCTCATCATGGCCCATTCCAAAAACCTAGCCGCCCTTCACATGTCATGGACGGTCTCATTGTTACAGAATCTAGGTTTCTTGATCAACTTAGAAAAGTCGGTTCTGGTCCCGACCCAGGAGATGGAGTTCCTAGGCTTCCTGGTAGACACCAATCTATGTGTCCTCCGTCTCCCAAAGACCAAGTTGGCCCTGATACGCAAGGAAATAAGAGCGGCTCTCCGCAAGGGTTCCTTGTCCTTAAGAGTTCTGGCCCGCTTAGTGGGGCTCCTAGCGGCCTCCATCCAGGCTATCTTCCCGGCACCTCTTCACTACAGGGCCCTTCAGAGGCTCAAGATTATGCATTTGCGTCAGGGACTCAGGTACGCGGACGAGATTCCACTCTGTCCAGAAGCCGTAGAGGAACTACATTGGTGGCTTCGACACGCCGTCGAATGGAACGGCAAGACCATTTTCAATTCCGGTCCCGACATCATCATAGAGTCGGATGCGAGTCGCCACGGTTGGGGCGCTCGCTGCGGGGAGGCTTCCACAGGTGGGACATGGTCCACCTCCGAAGCAGAGCTTCACATCAATGCCTTGGAACTTCTGGCGGCTTACTTTGCAGTCAAGAGCTTCTTACCACACACATTCAATTGTTGTGTGTTGCTCCGCATGGACAATGTGGCAGCGGTTCAGTATGTCAACCGCTTGGGAGGCACCAGATCCAGGATCCTAGCAGACCTTGCAAAGGAATTCTGGCACTTTTGCCTAACACGCAACATTGTCCCTATCGCGGAGTATATCCCGGGGGTCTCCAACACAGTGGCAGACTGGAATTCACGCCATCTTGCAGACTCCAGCGACTGGCGACTGGATCGTTCAGTATTCCTTCGATTACAACGGCTCTGGGGCCCTTTATCCGTGGACCTCTTCGCCTCCCGCCTCAACCATCAGTTACCCCGCTTCTTCAGCTGGAGACCAGATCCGGAAGCATCCGCGGTGGACGCTTTCCGCCTCATTTGGCCGGGAGGAACGCACTATGCATTTCCCCCCTTCCAAATGATTTCCAGAGTTCTCCTCCAGGTGACGAATCAACAAGCGACAGTCGTGCTAGTCACACCCTGGTGGCCGACGCAACCTTGGTTCCCTCTCCTTCTGGGAATGGCCGTGGATTACCCCAGGCTGATTCCCCACTTCCCACACCTACTGACCAACCCGACCAGGGGTCTTCATCCTCTAATCACGGAAGGCAATCTCCACCTTCTGGCATGGTTGATTTCGGGGTCCCGAACACGGATAGCAACCTTTCAAGAGCAGCTAAGGATCTCCTCGCCGTGGCCTGGGCCCCCGGGACTAGATCAGCTTACCGATACGCCTGGCGCCTCTGGGTGCGTTGGTGTGATCAACGGCAGGTTGATCCCACACATGCCCCTGTGTCAATAGTGGTGAACTATTTGGCAGATTCCTTCGAATCTGGCAAATCGTACAGTTCCATCAATATTTACCGTTCGGCTATCTCGGCGTATCATGACCCTATAGACTCCCTACCTGTGGGAAAAACACCCACTGGTATGTAGGCTACTGCGGGGGATTAGATTCAATCGCCCCCCTAGGCCTAGATATCAGACAACCTGGGACGTCTCCAAGTTACTCGGCATTTTTGCATCATGGGAGGACAACAACGCCCTCCCCCTAAAACTGTTGTCTTACAAACTGACTGTACTTCTTTGTCTAGTTTCCATCAAGCGCGTCTCAGACGTGAGAGCGCTGGACATTTCTAGACGACAATTCTCACCTCAAGGGGTCAACTTTTCGGTGGTCCGTAGGACCAAAACGGGTATTCACTCGGTTTTTTATCCGTTTTTTTCCCACACATCCCCAACTTTGCGTTGTACGCTGCCTACAGGCATACGAGGCGCGGACTACTACCCTCCGTTCCCCGAATTTTCCTCAGCTCCTAGTCTCGTACGTAAAACCTCATCATCCAGTCTCTTCCGCCACCCTAGCGCGATGGGTACGTTCCGCCATGGAGATGGCGGGCATAGATACCTCCCTGTTCGGAGCTCACTCTTCAAGGGGCGCTATGGCCACAAAAATCGTCTCCTCTGGAGGCTCTCTTTCTGACTTGCTTCTGGCGGCTGATTGGTCTTCCGAGACAACCTTCCGCCAGTTTTATTTCAGACCGGAGGACCACATATCCATGTCAGTCTTGTGATCTTTATCTGCATTGTATGTACGTTAACACTGATTGGTTAGCTTTGAACTTGCATAAGATATGAGCCTCCTGTCTGATATATAATTTGAAATTTTCCTAGCTTGTGACGGAAAATATTAGTTATATGAAGACAGGAGGCGAGTATCTTCCCTCCCTTCCCAACCCTATTACGATTCTTGTTTCTTTCAGGATACTGAACACTGCAATCATGGTTCTGAAGACGGCTGATCAGCCGGTTACGGACGTTTGAAGTTTCTACAGTCCCCGTTGGGATGAAGTTGGCCCGTGTTTGGCCATGTTCCCTGTTGGTTCCCCCAGACTCGGATGTCACATACCGGCCGAGGAGTTCCAGGCGACGACGGAGATGTCCGGGTGGAGTTCCTGCTCCTGGTTGCAACGCTTAGCATCAAGAAAGAGGACTATTCTACCACAGGCAGTCCCTTATATACAGTCTATAATCGGGGAGGGGCTAACTGGGCCCAGGGACTGCTGGGAGTTGTAGTTCTTTAAGTTTTAAGTTACTTTAACGTTTCACTGTATTTCTGCTATGAGCATTAGTAAAGAGAGATAATGCATAAGATACTCGCCTCCTGTCTTCATATAACTAATATTTTCCGTCACAAGCTAGGAAAATTTCAAATTATTTCTTAGGTACAACATATATTTCTTACAATGACATGTTAACTATTTTCATTAAGTGGGAAATCTTAAATTCCGTTAGTGAAGATGAAATTGTCCCAGCCATCACAGAAGAAGAGGAGAACATAAAGGACTTTATGGATAAAGCTTCGCAAACTGTATTTACAGTAAGTAAAACAAGTTAGTGGCTCCTGTCTTAATTGGCCATTGTATATCTATGAATGTGAATTAGGGAACTTAGATTGTAAGCTTAATGGCAGAAACTAATCTGAATGTACAATATATATGTAAATCGCTGCATACATTTTTAGCGCTATATAATGCCTCGTTTCCACTGAGAGGATCGGTTCGGTACACTTCGGTACACTTCGGTACGGTTCGCTATTTTGGGTGTTTCCATTATGAAAGCGTGCCATAAAAGCGAACCGTAGCGCACCAGCAAGGGTCCTGCTTCTCATGTGGGTCCAGAGAAAGTGGAACGGTTCCATTAGGGCGGACCTACAAATACATCTTACTGATTGGTGGACGCGCTAGGATCTTTTTCTAAAACCTGAATGGTCCCTGACGGTTTGATTTGCAGTGGAAACACTCACAAGAATAGACGGGTCCCATCCTAACCGCTCCAAATTTATTGACCCGAACCGTTCCATGCAGTGAAAACAAGGCATTAGTATCTGTAATAAATAAATAAAAAATAAAGGTCTGATATATCAAGAGTTTGACCTGTTTCCCTTTAGCTACCAATCAGTTTAAATCCTGTTCTAAAAGTATCCATCTGATTGGCGTCTGTGTGAAATGAAGTCCAGTTCTAAGTAAGAACACATTGATACATATCATTTTGTCATTTCAGTGGAGAGTGAAACATCTGGTGCAGCCTCTGCATAGAAACCAATTACGGTAGCTTTTAGTTTTTTTTTGTCAAAGCCTAATTGAACAAGCTGAATTTAGAAGCTGATCCAGATTTTGCACACTCCAGTTTTAGTAAATCAACCAATGTATGGAGTACATTATGGTGTTAGAATAAAGAAAGTCTGAGAGGTTTCTTAGGTCCTAAGTTAAATAAAGGCATATGGCAGGTAAAAGCTATGGCCCGGGTTCACATACATCAGTGCATATTTATGCCGCCTTAGCGTATCTCTTTTATGCTACGCCGGCGCAGCGCAGAGAGGCAAGCATGGAATTTACAAACAAATGCTTCTAACTCTGCGCCGGCGTAGCGTATATTTCGTAGGCGTAAGCCGGCGTAAGTGTAAGTAGGTGGAAGTGGGCTGGAAGTGGGCGTGATCCATGTTAATGAAGCGTGACCCCATGCAAATGATGGGCCGGGCACGAGACAAGTACTTAAAATTAACTGCGCATGTGTCGGAACATGGACGTATCCCTGTGCACATGCGTACAACCACATCGGAACAACTGCCTAAGATACGCCGGATCACTGTGTACGCCGTGAACATAGCTTACGCTCAGCCAGACCCACGTCGGCCCATATTCACAGACGTTCAACGTACAATACGTAGGCTTGTGTTCCCTGGTCCATACCTTTGCATGGGTTGCGCCTCATCTATGGGGAATAACTTTACGCCAAACGTAAAACTTACGCAAACCGCTTAAATCATGCGCCTGGCGCAAGTACTTCGTGAATCGGCGTATCTCTAGGTTTGTGGGGTTGGCGCACAGATACGACGGCGCATATTTGTACTTACGCTGCGTATCTAGAGATATGTTGGCGTAAGTGCTTTGTGAATCCGGGCCTATGAGTCTGAGAAATTAAAGCCCAGTTGAAGTCACAGAAATGGATATTCAGTCAGATTGCCATAGTACTAACAACCTCAATTTTAATACTCCTACTTGTATTCTCCTGGTTTAACACATTGTGAGGGTGTCTAAATATAACTGTGCAGTACAATAGTCACTAGTTTGACTGTGCTGTATTCTGTAAATGAACAGACCTGGTCATTTCTTCACCTGCACTACAAGTGTGCATGAGGACTCCTGTAATGAGAAGTGTGGCTGTTACTCACCAGCACAGGGATAGGAAGCATATTTCCACTAATACAGAAATGTATTTTAAGGTATTTACAAATTTAAAAAATGCTACAAATTAGGGTTGTCCCAATACCACTTTTTTAGGACCGAGTACAAGTACCGATACTTTTTTTCATGTACTCGCCAATACCGAATACCGATACTTTTTTTAAATGTGTCCCCAAATGCAGCCATGTCCCCCCACATATTGCAGCCATGTCTCCCCACCAGGCCCGGACTGGCCATAGGGCATACCGGACAAATGCCGGGCAAATGCCGAGCGAACGATTGCGGCCCGCGAACGGCCCTCGCGGCCAACGAATGCCCCCCGGCGGCTATTGAGCCTCACTGTGCCCATCAAATGCAGCCACTGGGCCCATCAAATGCTGCTACTGGGCCATCAATTGTCATCACTGTGCCATGCCATCAAACACAGCCACTGTGCCATGCCATCAAATGCAGCCACTGTGTCATCAATTGTCACCACTGTGCCATGCCATCAAACGCAGCCACTGTGCCATCAATTGTCACCACTGTGCCATGCCATCAAACGCAGCCACTGTGCCATGCCATCAAACGCAGCCACTGTGCCACCAATTGTCACCACTGTGCCATGCCATCAAACACAGCCACAGTGCCATCAATTGTCACCACTGTGCCATGCCAACAAACGCAGCCACTGTGCCATCAATTGTCACCACTGTGCCATGCCATCAAACGCAGCCACTGTGCCATCAATTGTCACCACTGTGCCATGCCATCAAATGCAGCCACTGTGCCATGCCATCAAATGCAGCCACTGTGCCATCAATTGTCACCACTGTGCCATGCCATCAAACACAGCCACTGTGCCATCAATTGTCACCACTGTGCCATGCCATCAAACGCAGCCACTGTGCCATGCCATCAAACGCAGCCACTGTGCTATGCCATCAAACACAGCCACTGTGCCCTTTAATTGTCGCCACTGTGCCAATTGATGCCACTGTGCCCTTTAATTGTTGCCACTGTGCCCATTGTCGCCACTATGCCCATTGATGCCACTGTGCCCATTGATGCCAGTGTGCCCATTGATGCCAGTGTGCCCATTGATGCCACTGTGCCCATTGTCGCCACTGTGCCCATTGTCGCCACTGTGCCCATTGTCGCGGCTGAGCCAGAGGGAGCGGCGCTCCAGCGCCCTCTATAGATGCACTGCCACTGTCTATCTATCTTCTTTCTTTCCAATTTTATCTATCTTCCTTCCTTACTATCTTCTATATCTATCTATCTATCTATCTATCTTCCTTCCTTTCTTTATCTACCTTTCTTTCTGTATCTATCTCCTTCCTTCCCTTCTTTCTTTCTATCTTTATCTTTCTTTATCTATCTTCCTTTCTTCCCTTCTTTCTTTCTATCTTTATATTTATTTCTTTATATATCTTCCTTTCTATCTATCTATCTATCTATCTATCTATCTATCTATCTATCTATCTATCTATCTATCTATCTTCCTTCCCTTCTTTCTTTCTATATTATTCATTCTTTCTTTATCCATCTTCCTTCCTTTCTATCTGTCTATCTGTCTATCTGTCTATCTATCTATCTATCTATCTTCCTTCCTTCCCTTCTTTCTATATTTATCTATCTTTATTTCTTTATCGATCTTCCTTCCCTTCTTTCTTTCTATCTTTCTTTATCTATCTTCCCTTCTTGCTTTCTATCTTTATCTATCTTTCTTTCTCTATCTATCTATCTTCCTTCCCTTCTTTCTTTCTATATTATTCATTCTTTCTTTATCCATCTTCCTTCCTTTCTATCTATCTATATCTATTTATCTATCTTCCTTCCTCCCCTTCTTTCTTTCTATCTTTTATCTTTTTTTTATCTCCCTTCCTTCCATTCTTTCTATCTCTATCTATCTATCTATCTATCTATCTATCTATCTATCTATCTATCTATCTATCTATCTATCTATCTATCTATCTATCTATCTATCCATCTTCCTTTCTTTCTATCTTAATCTTTTAATCTATCTTTCTTAATCTCACCCCACATCCCGTCATTAACCCCCGCTGTGCCCCCCCCCCCCCGGTCTGCTCAGTATAAAATGCCCGGGCCTATTTTTTGTCCCAGTCCGGGCCTGCCCCCCACATATATTGCAGCCATGTCCCCCCACATATATTGCAGCCATGTCCCCCCACATATTGCAGCCATGTCCCCCCACATATTGCAGCCATGTCCCCCCACATATTGCAGCCATGTCCCACCACATATTGCAGCCATGCATGTCCCCCACATATGCAGACATGCATGTCCCCCACAGATGCAGCCATGTCCCCCCATAGATGCAGCCATGTCCTGTCCCCCATAGATGCAGCCATTTCCCCCATATATGCAGCCATGTCCTGTCCCCCATATTGCAGCCATGTCCCCCATACCTAGTAGTAGATGATGCCGATGCCACCGCCGCTGCTGCCACGTTGATCCCTGTGCATTACAGCACGCATTACAGGCAGCTTTCGTTTGAATTCCTGTAATGCGCGCCGCACCGTGTATAGACACTCCCCTCCTTGGGATTGGAATCCAGAGAAGGGGAGTGTCTATACACGGCGCGGCAGGCATTACAAGTATTCAAACGAAAGCTGTCTGTAATGCGCGCTGTAATGCACGGGGATTAACGCGGCGGCTTTGCGGTATGCGGCGGTGGCTTTGCGGTATGCGGCAGCGGCGGCGGGGGGGGGGGGCGAAGTACTCTATTCAGGCATCGGGGGCAAATACTCGGTATCGGTCCCGATACCGATACTGGTATCGGGACAACCCTACTACAAATTATAGCATATGGCAGGTAGCTTTAATATAAAGATGGCTTTAAAATAAAGATGTCTTTTTCCAAAACCTTGCTGTTAATATGTCTCCCAAATAGGGAAATAACATTTGCAACCACCGTTTTTACTTCTTTCAATTAACCCCTTGAAATGAATATCTATTTAAAATTGTAACTGATCTGAGAAATGGCCCATCATTATTCATGTATAATAAAAGGTAGTGTTAAAGTGTATAACAACAAGAACCTGGGGAATGCCCAGGGAATAACCAAGCCTACTTACCGACCAGCTAGCAGAACAACCAATTAACCTGTCTAACAATGTGCGTTAAAAACAGGTATGCAGGTATGGAAGGACTCGGCGCAGTATGCCCCAATGAAAATTACTACAGATGCCAGTCTGTGTGGCTTGGGAGCTCACTCAGGGGACTGGCAGGCTCAGGGAGCCTGATTGCCAGAGGAGGCATGCCAGTCATCAAATTTCAGAGAACTGTTAGCAGTGGGGAAGGCTTTAGTTGCTCTGGAGGAGAGGGTCTACTCAAAAGACCTGTTGATTTTTTCAGACAATGCCACGACCATGGCATACCTAAACAAGCAGGAGGGCACTAGCTCGGACACTCTACTATTATTGAACGAGCAAATTCTGCGGAAGAGAAAAGGTTTCGTTTTTTGGACATAAAAAAATGTCTTCTACATTACCTAAAAAGGTTTTGTGAGTTTAGAATGTCCTCCCAGCTCTTAGTGTTGTTTAGTGGCCCCAAGAAGGGGACCAAAGCATCCCAGGGTTCCATTTCCAGATGGATTAGGGAAGCAATTTGTGAAGCTTACAGAGCGTCAGGTCACAACCCTCCTACCAGAGTAATGCCGCGTACACACGGTCGTTTTTTGCGATAAAAAAAACCGACGTTTTTTGTGAAGTAAAAAACGACGTTTTTGAAACGTCACTTTCAAAGACGATGTTGCATACACACCATCGTTTTTTTCACAAAAAACGAGGTTACGTTCACCACACTTTTCCATTGAAACTAGCTTCTGGGCATGCGCGGGTTGAAAAACGTCGTTTTAAAAGACGTTTTTGCTACACACGGTGACTTTTTGTGAAACAAAAAACGACGTTTTGAAAAACGACACAAAAAATTCAAGCATGTTGGAATTTTTTTTTGGTCGTTTTTTTTAAGACAAAAAACGACGTTTTGCCCACACACGATCAATTTAAATGACGTTTTAAAAAACGTCGTTTTTTTTCATCGCAAAAAACGACCGTGTGTACGCGGCATAAGAGCTCATTCGACTAGATCTTTGGGAGTATAATGGTAAGAAATATCCAAACCTGCTGCCTGGTCCTCCTCTCATGCATTTATCAAGGATTATAGAGTCCAGATGCTCTCCAGCCAGGACCTCTCCTTTGGAAGGAAAGTACTTCAGGCTGTCGTCCCTCCATAAAGTATAGAATATTGCTTATCCTCTCAAGTAGCTGTCCTGGAGGATGAGGGGGGAAGACCCCAGTTAGACTTAACAGTAATGGTATTTTCATGAATCTTTCAGGACAGCGTCTATATTCCCACCCTATTCTTTATTTTCTGGTCTCCTTATTTTACCTGGTGGTGGTGTTTAGTGAGATTCTGTTAATTCCTCTGCCTGGTACACTTTTGGTGGAGGTTTACTTGATCTTCAAACAACTGAGGGTCAGAGGAGAGGGCCTTTTAAGTTGTATCTGATTCAATCATCTCTCAAGTAGCTGTCCTTGAAGATTCATTGAAATACCATTACCGGTAAGTCTAACAGGGTTTTTTTCACCTGAAGCATGATGAAAAGTTTACATACACTTTCATCTATTATGACGTAAAAGAAGTTTTGCATAACTTAAAGCTTTATGTTAGTATTGATCTTGTTGAAAGGTGTACCGATGATTTAAAGCTATTGTGCACAACTTTTACTCCCCCATCCTACTACGGTCTGCAATTTTGTGTTTTCTTCTCTTATTTCCCCCCCCAAAAAAGTTATTTTTTATTGCCCATACCTCTGTTTTCTTACACTTTCAAGGACTTGACCAGTGAACACAATAAAGTTTGGTCATCAGAAATGGAGCTCCAGGTTAGCTATACTGACAAGAGTGCCACAGAAAATGACAAGCATGTCTCCTGTCTACAAGTATTTGATGAGAGCACTTCGGACATGACATTATCAGCTGTGGTCAAGGATCACAATTCTGTTACTGTGTCAGTTAATGTAAAAAAGGATGATGATGTTAATACTTCATCTGAGATCAGCCAACCTAGTGAAACAACAGCACCAATAGATGATGGTAACATGTTACCTCTAGAACCACACATTATATATACAACGAATGACAGTATGGACAGTAATATATCTATAGCAGAGTCTGAGAAACCATGTGATGTCTCTCAGGCAGGTACAGAGACAAACTCCATATCGTATAAATTTGAAGAGAACGAGACATCTAATGAAGAAATTTCTGATCATCTTAATGCACCTCATGTGACAGAAAGCATGGATGAGTCTACAATATCACAGACAGATGAGCAGATAACACATGTTATGCCATTATTGTCCATGCCTAGTAATGAATCTCATGTTGATGAACCCTGTCAGGAGCCGTATGAAAGTAAAATTTTGTCAGTAGCTCTCGAGGAAGAACATTTTAGTCCTATTGTGGTGCAACAACTGCCTTCCCCAACCAACAGCAGCAACAATCAGGTCACTGTACATCTGGGGACTGAGAAAAGTACAAGTCCTGGTTTATCAGTGATGCCCACTGAGGAAACAGACTTTTTAAATTTCATTCCTAAACCCAACAAGGATTCCTTTTTATTAAGATTATCACCTGAAAATGCTGAAAATACACATTTTGAACTCTCTACCAAAGTGGAAGAAGGTGTACAATTAATACCCTCTGCATCCAATACCCCTGAATCACATTCTTCTTTTTTAAATTTGAATAATAATTTTTCTATATCATACCCCAGTCAAGAGGCACATCATAGAACATCAGTACCAGAATCTAACAATACTGCACCGCTTACATCTTTTTCTGTACAAAGTAATCTTGTTGACTCACATTCTCATCAAACCGATAGCCTATTTCCAGTAACATCTCCAGCTTTACACAGTGTGGATAACAAAATGGAAGACAATGTTTATATTGAATCACCTGCTACACCTGCTGAGACAATCCATTATACAGTTAATGACCCCGTGGGAGATATAGGTATGGTTTTGTTCTATTACATATCAAGAGTATATTAATAGAAGTTAAAGCGGAGGTTCACCCTAAAACTACTCTGTCCCATAGCATCCAGCATACTGGCGTCAGTTCTATGGCTATGGCGCGTCACGCCCTCCGAAAAAAGCCGAAATAGAACTCGGCTATATACGGTGCCTGCGCAGTCAGCTCCTAGGTATGTGCGCAGGCGCCGTATAGCGCCGGAAAGAGCCGAGTCCTAAATCGGCTATTTTCGGAAGGCATGACGTGACATAGCCGCGCCATTCACCCGCGGTGGACAGAAATGAAAATTCTTCATTTAACAGTAAGTACAGCGATAAAACAAAAAAAAAAAAACAGCATACTGGCGCTGACGCCAGTATGCTGGATGCTATGAGACAGAGTAGTTTTAGGGTGAACCACCTCTTTAAAGTTTAGATTAAGGGTGATACCACTTATTGCCTAACTAAAAAGATTTTAGTTCAAACTTTCAAGGCATGCTAGGCTCTTTTTCAGGGCAGATTATACCAGTGTGCCAAGGAAGCATACACTTTTCAATCTTTTCAGCTTTGCCAATAAATGGTTTCACCCAATCCTACTTTTCCTGATAGATATTTAAAGTGGTTGTAAACCCCACTCATGAAATTTTAACATAGAACATATATCTGTAGTGTTTACTCCTCAAAGCCCTAAATTTCGTTTCGCTCTGGTGCTTCGTTCCTCTGTTATCAGCATAAGTCACTTCTGAGAAGTTTTCCCAACACATGGGGGGGGGGGTCCCTCTCCCCCAATCAGCTCTCACACAGTGAATAAGAGCTGAAACTTCAGCTCTCTACCGCCTTCTCTCTGCTCCTGACAGATGCAGGAGGATTTTTATCACAATTCACTTCACTAGGTATATGAGAGGGTTTACAACCACTAGGGTCAGAGTGTAATGATTTCGGTGCAAGTTCAGATCAAACATTGTAATATTGCCACATAAATGATAATAACTCCAGAGATAATATACATTACATCAAGAGCAAATGAAGATTTATTTATCCTCTAAGTGTGCTTTATTGTAGTTGACCCAACTGGATCCTCCGTTCTGTATGGAGATACTGAGGAAATAGAAATGAAAAAGGTATTTGTGTCTATGCTACTTTATGTTTCTGAGTTGGGTGTATCAGACTACCAATTATTAAATTAAAGGGGATTTTAAGATGAAGCTTTTTATATATTTCTGGTCTCTATGTTTGTATTCAGAATTTTATTAACATAAATTTGGATGTAATAAATAATGTCCTACACTCATAACTGTATATATGTGGGTACCATTTTCTTTAGATACAAGGACAAAAATGTTTTTTAAAAACTACAGATACTGATCCATTTACATGACAAATAAAACACTAAAATATTAGGAAATATTTTAAGGGGGTCTTTCGGTACTGTTGCAGGCAACAAAGACACCACATACAGAACAGGGAAATGTACCAAATGAGAAAAGGCTGAGCAGTGAGGATAGCTCTGCGGAAATGTGGGATATCTTACAAGGATTGCACACATGTGTTCAAGAAATAAGAGACCTGCTTATGAATAACGGTGGGTAAACTGTGAAAATGTAATCTAGAGCAATATGCATTTTATACCATCTTTATCATATTCATTCCCTAGTTTACTTGTTTTCACTTCTGTTTTATTTGCTTCAATAGGCTTTTCCTCTTTAGTTGATGGTTTAACTGCAGACATAAAAGACTGTAATGGAGATGAAATATCCAGTAATCTTACACAGCTTAAACACTTGCCAGCAGGTAAATCTTTTACATGTGCATGCAAAACAAGTTTTGTGATCAAGCAACAAAATAGACTTGGTTTTAAAGACACTTTTGTGAAGCCATTATGTGGGTTATCTTTAAAGAGGTGATGTCACACACTGCCAAAGAGTCCTTAAAGCAAGAAAATAATGTAATCCCTGTGTTAAAGCTCTGTCATCTCCTGCTATAGACAATGCAGTTTTTTTTTATCTATCATCTATCTGATGTGATGCCAATCAAGTACAATGGTGGTGATTGACTGTGGACACATGAGACATTCAAATATCTTCTTACACAATTGTGATATAGTGTATAATGCACTTGTTTCACTTACCTACAAGTATTGCATGGAGACTACACGTATAAAGCAAGCCTATGGGTATATTAAGAATATTAACTATCTAACATACCTTTTAGCTTCAGAATGTGTGGCTTAATCACCACCGAGAGTCGGTGCTGCCATTATAAATCACTGAGCTATGTACACCTTACCTAGCAGACCCCCCTCCAATTATAAAAATCACTTAAAAAATGTTTTTTTTACTATTTTAAAAATATATTTTTTACATTTTTAATTTTTTTTTTTTTATCTTGGATGAAATGTTAGGTGTCTAAACAGACTCCTGACATCTCACCTTTGAGACACAGAAAGCAATTGAGGACACAGACTCTTCCTCGGCTGTAGTGGAAAGTTGGCAGTGGGGGAATCAGATTTGGGCAACCCAGGGAGGGGGATCTGTGTGGCGGGATGGGAAGACAGTTACAGGAACTATGCACTGTGTCTGTGTCTCTCCCTCCAGCAGCTGAAAGCTGGTAAGAGAGGGAGAAACCGTCTTTCAGCTGCTGGAGGTAGAAACACAGACACAGTGCATCGTTCTGCAACTGTACTCTCATACTGACCATCCTGTTGTCCAATACCCCCTATTGGCAGCCCTGCCCAGAGCCTCAGTTTGCCATCAGTTTCTCTATTTCTATGTTATAATGAGGATTAGGGGCAAACCCTACAACCATCCCACAATGCAATGCCCGATGCCTGAACAACCTAATAGCATGCCTGGGCATTATGTGATGCAAAAAAGGAAAAGGAAAAGTCCCTATTTGAAAAGATAGTACAGAAAGTCACCAGGTTTTACATTACTGTTGCACTTGAAGACTTTCATTTAGTTTTGTTTAAGATATACTTTGAACATTTTATTGCCAGCTGAAACTCCAGGAAAATTACTGGTGCATGAGTATGCAAGATCTGCACACAATTTTGGCACTTATTATAATATTCAATTTATTATGATTACACATGCATTGTACGTCTGGCCAGTCAGTTGTGCAGACCCTTTATATAGAGGTTGGTTTACTAACAGCAAGTGCAGTTGCTCCAGAGCCTAGTAAGCGAGGGGGGAACACCATTGACTTCATTATCCAATCATGTGTAAGCAAAAATACAGTTTTGTTTATTTTTCTCTGTGATTGGTTATCCATTCTAAAGTAAAGCTTTACCTCTTTTACTAAGCTCTGGAGCAACTGCACTTGAAGCAGAGTGCAATTGCACTTACAAAGTACATATTCTATTTGCACAATCCCATAGTGTCACTATACATGATGTGTGAACCATTTTGTTCCCTAGTATTGCACAGTTTACTACAATCTGCCTCAGAAAATGATAAACACAAGCAGGCAGCTGATGAACCTGCACAAGTTGATGATATAACACATAGAAGCATGGAAACTCAGACTGACAGGTTTGCATTTTGTAAAATACTATGTAATGTTCAATTTTGAAAACCTTTACATTAAAGCGGATGGCCCATTAAAACAAAATATTAAAAGCCAGCAGCTACAAATACTGCAGCTGCTGACTTTTAATATTAGGACACTTACCTGTCCTGGATTCCAGCGGCGTCCGAAGCAGAGGACGAGCGTTCGCTTGTCTCTCTGCTGCTCCCCCCTCCATCCACGGTGAGGGAACCAGGAAGTGAAGCGCTCCGGCTTCACTGCCCGGTTCCCTACGGCGCATGCCCGAGTCGCGCTGCGCCCTCCGTTTGGCTCCCGCTGTGTGCTGGGAGCCGAGAGTTCCCAGCACACAACCGGGGGGGGGGGGGCGATGGGAAGCTAGGAAAACCTGTCTTTTGCCCGACTCTGCTGTGGCCGGAAGTGGGTACAAATACCTGTCTTTAGACAGGTATCTGCACCCCCCTCCCCACTGAAAGGTGTCAAATGTGACACCGGAGGGTGGGGGAGGGTTCCGATCAGCGCGACTCCACTTTAGGGTGGAGATGCGCTTTAATAGTGTATTTTTGTTTAAACTATTTATTTACTCTTTGTGGACAGAAACATAAAAGCTGACATTTACCCATAACAACTTATGTTCTTTAGCAAGGAACATACGTTCCACACGAATACCGGTAACTATGCTAACAAAATGAGTGTGTGCTGCAAATTGCCTCCAGCATTGCTCCTGTTTCTTCTTGCTGGTAGCTGCCATTTTACTGAAGCCCAGAGCCCCTGAACAGCAGTAAATCGTAAAGCAGAACTAAACTCGTTGATTTAACAGTTTCAAAAAACAGTTACATATCTGGAATGGCTTGATTGAGAACTGTCACATTTATGCAAATAAAGTGTAGCACCAACAGTAAGGGCACTCTCACACTGGCAGCGCCCGGCGCCAGCGGTAAAGCGTCGCTATTTCTTGCGGAGCTTTACCGTTGTTTTTGAAGAGCTTTTTGGCCTCTAGCAGGACGCTTTTAACCCCCGCTAACAGGCGAAAAAGGGTCAAAAGGGCCGCCGCAGCAGCGCTTTGCCGGGGCTTTGGCAGCACTGACCATTGATTTCAGGGGCACTTTAGGAGCAGTGTAAACACCGCCCCTTCAGCGCCTCAAAAATGCTGCTTGCAGGACTTTTTTTTAGCGTCCTGCCAGGGCACCGCTCCAGTGTGAAAGCACTCAGGCTTTCACATTGAAGTGAAAGGAGAGGCGCTTTACAGGCGCTATTTTTAGTGCTATAGCGCCTGTAAAGCGCCTCAGTGTGAAAGGAGTGCAATAAAATTATTAAAATACAAAAGTCCTTTAATAAAAAGGAAAAGTTCTGAAATCAACCATCCATTGTCTTAACACACATGCTGGTTCTTCTCAATGTGCTTAGATGACCAATCACCGACATTAAGTGAACTCAACACTCACCAGAAAACATGGCTACCAATACAGCAGCATTAACACCTGTGTTATATAGAACACCCCTCTGGAGTAAATGCAGCGGCCTGTATCAAGCAGCTCCTTCTGATACACTCCAACTAGGGCAAACAAACCTCACCAGGAGCCAAGAAAGATCTCCAATAGAGTAGTATTTTATTAATGTCCAAAGAAAAACATCATGATACAGGTAAAATGCGATAAACTCACATAGAAAGCCGCCGCCGACCTTGTATCATGCAGCAGCATGATGTCAGCACCAGGAACTCTGGCTGACTTATTTCATCCAACAGGACATTATTAAGGGGTCCTCTAGTGGCGACGTCAGCCATCTTTAAGTAGCCTTGCCCTTGCCCAGTCATCCCAGTCACAGTTGTGGATTGGTACTACTATAGTCCTGGAATCAGAAGTGAGTGATGGGATTTGTCAGTTGAGTGTTTGGGGGGACTTTTAGACTAGATCCTTAGTCATATTGGACATTGTTTATGTATTGTTTAAGTAGATTTGCCATGGTTCCTTGATATAGCATTAGAATATTATAATACATTAAAAAAGCATGATAAATAAAATAGCAATGCTAAAAGCATGGCTCTATTTTGTAGCGTTAGATGCTACACAAATTTATTAATTTACTAAATTTTAAAATTTTTGTGCATAGAGCAGAATTCCACCAATACAACGCCAGTTCAACTCAGCCATAAAACTTCAAGCTTCAAAATTTACCCACCTTGATGAAGAGCACAACAGACGGATATTGCAGCGGTCAAGTGAACAGGGCAAGATACCACTTCATGTGTACCAGGTGAGTTTGTCAAGGTGTGGCATGCATAATGTATGAAATCCATTGTGCTCATCTCTCTTTTTTACAGGAGGCCAGTGGAGCAATGTCAGAGTACCGTAGACTGCGCCAGGAGCGGCTGCGTTCCCTAGCTTCAGGATATGTGCAATATATTTCCTGGAACACAGCTGAGAACCACTTACAAAGACAGTGTCTTACCAGACCACACATCATACCTGCCTTGTCCAAGATAAAAGTACTGAAACACCAGGTAGAATTGCTTAGCTTGTTCTAAGATATTAAAGTTCAACTTCAACTAACTTTTATTTTATACTTTTTGGCAACGCTATCATATTTTTATTGCTATCCAGGGGCGGCTCTAGGCTTTGTGAGGCCTTAGGCAAAACTTAGACATGAGGCCCCACTCACGCCCATAATGGAAATAAAGTATTACATTTTTAGCATAAAGTCCTTGCATGAGGAGATTGGTCCCGCACATCCGCAGGCATTGCCATCATTCTTTCCGATGCTGGCTTCCTCCGCCAGGCAAATTAGGCGGCCGGGAGGCCCCTGTGAGCGCGAGGCCTGATGCCACGTACACACAACAATTTTTCGGGTTGTAAAAAATTAAAAAAATTTTTTTTAATGTCATTAAAAACGATCATGTGTGGGCTCCACAGCACGTTCTAAAAAACGAGCATTAAAAATTTCGAACATGCTCTAATTTTTTTCGTCGTTTTTAACATTGACGTTTTTACGTCATAAAAAATGGTCGTGTGTGGGCTTTAGCGACGTGAAAAAATCATGCATGCTCAGAAGCAAGTTATGAGATGGGAGTGCTTGTTCTGGTAAAACTACCGTTCATAATGGAGTAAGCATATTCATTACTGTGAATATTCATCACGCTGTAACAGACTGAAAAGCGCGAATCGTCTTTTACAAACACAAAATCAGCTAAAGCAGCCCAAAGAGTGGCGCTATCCGCATGGAACTTCCCCTTTATAGTGCCGTTGTATGTGTTGTACGTCACCGCGCTTTGCTAGAGCATTTTTTTTTCACGATCGTGTGTAGGCAAGGACGTTTTAACCACTTAAAACCCAGACCAAAATGCAGGTAAAGGACCTTGCCCCTTTTTGCGATTCGGCACTGCGTCGTTTTAACTGACAATTGCGCGGTCGTGCGACGTGGCTCCCAAAAAAAATTGGCCCACAAATAGAGCTTTCTTTTGGTGGTATTTGATCACCTCTGCGGTTTTTATTTTTTGCGCTATAAACAAAATAGAGCGACAATTTTGAAAAAAATGCAATATTTTTTACTTTTTGCTATAATAAATATCCCCCAAAATATGTATAAAAAAATATTTTTTCCTCAGTTTAGGCCGATACGTATTCTTCTACCTATTTTTGGTTAAAAAATCGCAATAAGCGTTTATCGGTTGGTTTTCGCAAAATGTATAGCGTTTACAAAATAAGGGATAGTTTTATTGCATTTTTATAATTTTTTTTTTTTTTACTACTAATGGCGGCGATCAGTGATTTTTTTGGTGACTGCGACATTATGGCGGACACTTCGGACAATTTTGACACATTTTTGGGACAATTGTCATTTTCACAGCAAAAAATGCATTTAAATTGCATTGTTTACTGTGAAATTGACAGTTGCAGTTTGGGAGTTAACCACAAGGGGGCGCTGTAGGGGTTATGTGTTCCCTGTGTGTGTTTACAACTGTAGGGGAGTGTGGCTGTAGGTGTGACGTCATCGATCGCGTCCCCCTATAACAGGGATGACGCGATCGATGCTGCGGCCACAGTGAAGCACGGGGAAGCCGTGTTTACACACGGCTCTCCCCGTTCTTCAGCTCCGGGGACCGATCGCCACACTCCAGTGGCGATCGGATCCGCGAGTCCCGTGGTCACGGAGCTTCGTACCGGGTCACGGGAGCGCGCCGCGGGCGCGCGCCCGTGACCCACGGCTGGGTACTGGAACCAACGTAAAAATACGTGGATGTGCCCAGCCGTGCCATTCTGCTGACGTATATGTGCAGGAGGCGGTCCTTAAGAAGGTAATGATCGGGTTGAAAAAAACTTTGTTTTTCTAGACCCTTAAAAACGTATTTTTTTACAACCCGAAAACGGTTGTGTGCACGCGGCCTAATTAAAGGGCCGCCTCTGTTGCTATCTGTGCCCCCACTGGGGAGATTTATTATCACTTTTGGATTGTCCAGGTTTTACAAGAACAGGAAGTGATGGCATATGACTGACAGTGACAGAGGCATCAATAGAAGTAACTACAAAATTGTATACTGTATATATACTCAAATATAAACATTGTGAATACAGTGCCAAAAATGTATAAAGTACAATATTAATTCCCATAAAAACAATACACAGAAATATCATCAGTGATAAAAAGTCTTTAAACAGTCTGAGTTCAACTTCACAACTATATTTCCACCTTCGTGCTTTGTCAGGGCTTATTGTCAGGGCTTATTAAGTAGTGTTGCACATTTTTTTCCCACTCCTCTCTTACTTCAAATGCAGTCCCAGATTACCTTGAATACCCTCAAACTGCGGCCCGGGGGCCAAATGTGGCCCTTTGCTTGATGTTATCCGGCCCTTGGGGTGCTTTTTTATTCATCGGCACCAATGATGGGGCAGAATTCCTCCCAATGACACCAATGATGGGGCAGAATTCCTCCCAATGACACCAATGACGGGGCACAATTCCTGCCAATGACGGGGCACAATTCCTCCTAATGACGGGGCAGAATTCCTCCCAATGACGGGGCACAATTCCTCCCAATGACTGGGCACAATTCCTCCCAATGATGGGGCACAATTTCTCCCAATGATGGGGCACAATTCCTCCCAATGACACCAATGATGGGGCAGAATTCCTCCCAATGACACCAATGATGGGGCACAATTCCTCCCAATGACGGGGCACAATTCCTCCCAATGACGGGGCACAATTCCTCCCAATGACGGTGCACAATTCCTCCCAATGACTGGGCACAATTCCTCCCAATGATGGGGCACAATTTCTCCCAATGACGGGGCAGAATTCTTCCCAATGACACCAATGATGGGGCAGAATTCCTCCCAATGATAGGGCAGAATTCCTCCAAATGACACCAATGATGTGGCAGAGTTCCTCCCTATGACACCAATGATGGGGCAGAATTCCTCCCTATGACACCAATGATAGGGCAGAATTCCTCCCAATGACACCAATGATGGGGCAGAATTCCTCCCTATGACACCAATGATGGGGCAGATTTCCTCCTTATCACACCAATGATGGGGCAGAATTCCTCCCTATGACACCAATGATGGGGCAAAATTCCTACCAATGACACCAATGATGGGGGATTTTGTACTCCTGATGGCCACAGTCTGGCCCCCTTAAAGTCTGGAGGACAGTAATCCGGCCCTTTGTTTAGAAAGTTTGGAGACCCCTGGTATAGATAAATGAAAGGCTCACCAAACTTTCATGACTTGTTATACATCAGAAAGTCTTGAAGCGCTTTTCACCAGTAAGACCAGGATATCCAAGTATTTCCCTTCTTCACTGCAGCTTTTACTTCCTTGCAGGTAAATGTGTATTACCACAAACACCAGCTCCTCTCCTCCACTCCTCCACCTATGGCTCAAATTCACCTCATACAATCTTCAGCTCAAGACATAAAACAATACCGTAGTGCAGCAATACATTTTTATTGCCTACTTCAGCTAGGCAGTAAATCATACAGAAGAGACAAAGAAATAGCAAAACATTTAGAGGTACAGTATCTCACAAAAGTGAGTACACCCCTAAGTGAAAATGTCCAAATTGGGCCCAAAGTTTCAATATTTTGTGTGGGCACCATTATTTTCCAGCACTGCCTTAACCCTCTTGGGCATGGAGTTCACCAGAGCTTCACAGGTTGCCACTGGAGACCTCTTCCACTTCTTTGTGGTGACATCACGGACCATTTTGTCACTTTATGACAAAATGGTCTGAGCACTGACAGGCTGACCCCCCCCCCCCCACCCCTTTAACCTCTGCAGCAATGTTGGCAGCACTCATACGTCTATTTCCCAAAGACAATCTCTGAATATGACGCTGAGCACATGCACACAACTGCCATGTGAATTTCCAGTGACCAGTATGAGAGAGTGAGAGCAATAACATCAATTGAACATACCTGAGACCTTGTAAAACTAACAAGTCACATGACACTGGGGAGGGAAAATGGCTATCAGTGGTTCAGACATTAATGGCTGTGTGTTGAGTTGTGTTGAGTTGTTTTGAGGGGACAGAAAATGTACACTGTTATACAAAATGTACACTAACTACTTTACATTGTAGCAAAGTGTAATTTCTTCAGTGTTGTCACATGAAAAGATGTAATAAAATATTTACAAAAATGTTAGGGGTGTACTCACTTTTGTGAGATACTGTACATCTTGTATCCCAGTCGTGGTAGAACAGTATTAATCGCAGCATATATCAGATACCCAGCAATAAAAATTCAGATAAAGCATACCCGTCACGTAATAAAAGATGACATTTAGAATTATAACATTTAACTGGTGAAGAGAGCCCCCTTAATAAATCAGCTCAGTAAAGACATATGCGCAGAGTTTATAAGATTATGCTACCTCTTGAACAAGGTCTTATGACAGAGCAGTGAAACAACCAAAAGGAAAGAAAGAAGAGAAAAGGGGAAAAAAAGGGAAAGTTCTTTAAAGTGGTTGTATACCCCAATGCGCAAGTTGTACCTATAAGTAAGCCTTTAATAGGACTTACCTATAGGTACTGTAAATATCTCCTATGCGTGCGCCGTTTAGGAGATATTTACCTTGTAGTGCGCCAATGATGTCAGCAAGTGCCGTGACTGACTGCTCTGTGTGCCAATCACAGAGACAAAGTCACAGGCCCTGGAAGGAAGAGGAGCAAAGATGGATATGGCCACCAGTGGGCATATTGCAGGCTTCGTTTGCAGGTAAGTGGCACATAATTGCACATAATGTGTGGCACATTATGCTTTTACTTTGCAGGGGAAAAAAGAGGAGGTAAGAGGAGGTAACACCCATCAGGGTTTACATCCTCTTAAGTAGAACTATAAGTAATTTTTGGATAGAGAAAGGGAGGGTAATAACCCCTGTCAGATTTTTTATCACCATCTGTGTCCTATTGCAGAGATTTCCCTTGACTTTCTGTCCCATAGCCAAACAGGAAGTAAGAGGAAATCCCTGCAAATTAAGGGAATTCCCTGGGACCCCCAGGTCACCAGAACTTGTGTCCCCTTTGGAAGATTTCCCCTCTATTACTTTTCTGGGGACAACTCAAAATTTGGGATTTTCTTTTACGTTCACTTTCAATGATAATGGTAAGCGGTACAAATAGAGAGGGTGAACTTTCTTAACGGAAATCACAGACAGCAATAAAAAGTTTTCAAATCTCTCTGCACTCTATACTTTAGTTACACTTTGAATTTTTTTTATTATTATTATTATTTTTTACTTTAAATTATTTTAAACCTTTAGGGTCAGATTCTCAGAGGCGTTACGACGGAGTATCTCAGATACCCCGTCGTATCGCCTTTTTTTTTTTGCCTCGTATCTATGCGCGTGATGCTTAGCATCACTTTTGCATAGATACGCTGCAACATCCGACAAGTGTAAAACCATTACACTTGCTGATCGTAGGTGTAATGACAACTCCGGCCACTAGGTGGTCTTTACGTTGTTTTCTCATTTGCATATGCAAATGAGGCTAGTACGCCGATTCCCGATCGCTTTTACGCCGCCCCGTCGTCGCGTACGTCGTTTTCGTCCGCGTAAGGTTACCCCAGCTTCTATGTGGAGTAACCGTACGAAGTTCCGTCGGATGCCATGTTAAGTATGGCGTCGGGGTCAGCGTCGGCTTTTTCCGTCGCTTACGCCGTTTTACTAACTCGTTCGCGAATAGGGAGTTGCGTAAATGACGCTCACGTCGTGTTGACGTCGGTTTCAACGACGCTTTCCGACGTGAGCTGGAGCATGCGCACTGGGCTTTTTCCCCGGCCGGCGCATGCGCAGTTCGTTCGATGCGGGGGCGCGCTTAATTTAAATACAAGCCGCCCCATTTGAATTGCGCGGGTTTACGCTGGCCGATTTACGCGACGCCGGTGAAAACTACGGAGCAAGTGCTTAGAGAATAAAGCACTTGCTCTAGTACGAAGCGGTGGCGTAGTGTAAATGGCTTACGATACGCCGCCAGAATTCTATGAGAATCTGGCCCATAATGTATAATTCACATAATAAAACATTTTCAGATCCCTTTAAAGCATAAGGATCCCCAGTATTTTAGATGAAAAAAGACTCACCAGTCTTTTAAGGGCGGTTCATAAGACATCCAGATAGGAAGGATGTAACATTAACTCCTTTCCTCCACTCCTTAAATTGTGGCCCAGGTACAACTCCTCTTTGGCTTAACAGTGAAGGACCGGCATTAGGAAATAAATATTATCAATTGAAAACATTTCCGGTGGGATCAATGGTATTTTAACAAATCAAAAGGTACCAAATAGGAAAGCTCATTGTTAGGATATACAGTTAACACGCTAACCCCAACCTAAACTTTGAACATGAACTCTTAACCATAAAACTCTTAACTCGCTTCACTTTTCCATTGTCTTCTCCTATGTCCTGTGGGTCTGGTGCACTTTCTGAATGTACACCAAAAGCCTTGCATGCGGAAAATGCACCAAAACCATGGGATATAATAGGCAAGCATGGCTAATCCGCACAAAAGAACATGGGTATACTGCGCTGCAGCTAAAGTGCAGCAGATCAGTGTGAAGCCGCCTGTGACCTTCCCTGAACCTTTAACATAGTCAATCTCAAAAACAGAACTGTCAGGCTGATACATAGTTGTAAGATTAGCACTTATTGCTTGATGATTACAATCATTATATAGAACTGGTATTGTTGCCTAGCCATCACCCTAGATCAGCTCAATGACCACCTTTACTTTGCTAATGCCCACATTTGACATTTTCTGCCCCTTTCTGGACTGAGGAAATATGTTACAAACTTGCTAAAATCAGAACTTAGTGGTGATGGCCATCTGTGTGGTAATTCTCTGCTATACGTTTCTTGACCATTTTGCTCCAATTTTGTGCTTTTACTTATTGCTGGTCACTATGCCCCAGTTCCGTGCTTTGCTGTTTGATGACCACTGTGCTCCGTTGTTTGGGTGACCATTGGGCTCCAATTCTGTGCTCTTCTGTTTGGTGACCATTCTGCTCCAAATCTGTGCTGTGCTGTTTGATGACCACTGTGCTCCAATTCTGTGCTATACTGTTTGGTGACCATTCTGCTCCAAATCTGTGCTATGCTGTTTGATGACCACTGTGCTCCAATTCTGTGCTATACTGTTTGGTGACCATTGTGCTCCAAATCTGTGCTTTGCTGTTTGATGACCACTGTGCTCCAATTCTGTGCTATACTGTTTTTTTTTTGTTTTTTTTATCCAACAAAGTTTATTATTAAATTTGAGGTATAGGGCATACATATTCCCCCAAACACTATGGGGTAAAAGGCATTGCATACAGACATTTCAATACAAGTCTGAAGTAGTAACCGACTGTCCATCCATATGACTTTATACTCTCCCCTTTATTAAAGCACACGTAGCATTTCTCACCCGACATTGATTCCCAGTAACCTATCAACCACCCAGTCCACCGGGGCCAGTCCCAGTACATCCAACCATCTTGCCCATAGCTTCTCGAACTTGTGTGCACTACCCTTATGCTGGTATATCAGTTTCTCCATTCTCGGTACTGTCCCAATATTGGTAATCCATTCTTTTAAGGTCGTGGGGCCTCATCCTTCCAGTGTGTGCTATACTGTTTCTTGACCACTGTGCTCCAATTCTGTGCTTTGCTGTTTGGTGGCCAATGCGGATCTGTGATATACATACATACAGTATGTTTGGTATCCATGTTCTAGGTTTTCCTCCGCTGGAAAAAAAAGAGAGAGCAGAGTCAAGAAGAGAAGTTGAATCTGTCTATATCCCTCCACCAGATATTACAAGGAGTTCAGGAGGACAGTGGAATTTTTCTAATAAAACCTGTGCTGTCATGGTCTGGAAGGTAAAAGAAAGTTATGCTGAAATATTAGATTACAACAATTTATAAAATGTTCATAAATAATTATTTAAAAATGTTCTGTGTGGTATGGAGTGTTGCAAAAAGTAGTGAATTATTCAGGGAAGGGTGACTTTTTTTATTCTGTGTTAAAACCATTAGAGTCGGTTCACACTGGGGCGACTTGGGATCCGACTTGAAGTCGTCTCAAGTCGTCCCGAGTCGTGCTGTCCAGAAAAGCAATGTAAGTGAATGGGAGCGGTGTTAATACACACTACTCATGTCGCTCTGACTTCAGAAGAGGTTCCTGTACTACTTCAATCAGACTTCTAGGCGATTTGTACCCATTGATTTCAATGGAAGTCGCTTCCAAGTCTGATCACTGTTTTAATTGAAGCTACTATCCAGCAAGATAACATACATTTCTCAGGCAAACCCCTCCCTCCCCCTCCCTCTCCCAGAGCTGATTGTTGTTTTATTGGCCACTGGAATGTCTCCTGACCTGAAAAGGACTTCAAGTCGTGTTGTAAATCGCCCCAGATCGCCCTGTGGTTCATGCTCATGTCGTGTTGAAGTTGCTTCTGAAAGTCGTGCTGGAAGTCGTGTCGCCCCAGTGTGAACCGACTCTAAGGCCTCGTACACACGAGCGGACAGATTTGTTCAAATCTGTCCGTCCGACAGATTTGAACAAATCTGTCTGCTGGGATTTTGGTTTGCTCGCGTGTATACACGAGCAAACCAAAATCCCCGCCAGCAGACGGCGCGCTGACGTGTCGGTGACGTGGCGGTGACGTTGACGCCGCCACGTCACCGCACCAGGAAGTAAAACACTTCCGCGCATGCGCCGAATCCATTCGGCGGCGGTGCGGGACGACATGTCTGCTGGTAAGTGTACTAACCAGCAGACATGTCGGGCGGACAGATTCCCACCCGATAGATTTCAAAGCATGCTTTGAAATCTGTCGGGTGGACAAATCTGTCTGCTCGGCCGTACACACGATCGGAGATGTCTGCTGAAACGGTCCATCGGACCGTTTTCAGCGGACAAATTCGATCGTGTGTACGCGGCCTAAGTTTCATTATGGTTTCCCGGGGGCGACCTGGGATCCGACTTGAAGTCTCCCCAAGTGGTCCCAAGTTGTGTGGTTGAGAAAATCAATGTAAGTAAATGAGAGCCGTCTTAATACACACTACTGAAGTCGCTCCGACTTCAGAAAAGGTTCCTGTACTACTTCAATCAGACTTCTAGGCGATTTGTACCCATTGATTTCAATGGAAGTCGCCTCAGAAGTCTGATCCCTGTCTTAACTGAAGCAACTTTCCAGGAAGATAACATACATTTCTCAGGCAAACCCCTCCCTCTCCCTCCCCCTCCCTCTCCCAGAGCTGATTGTTGTTTGATTGTCCACTGGAAAGTCTTTTGTCCTAGAGACGACTTCAAGTAGTGTTGTAAATCGCCCCAGATCGCCCTGTTGTTCATGCTAAAGTCGTGTTGGAGTTGCCTCTGAAAGTCGTGCCGGAAGTCGTGTTGCCCCAGTGTGAACCGACTCTTACAATGGTTATTAAAAAAAAGCTCCAATGTTTTGTTCAATAGTGTTTACATGTCTGGAATTCCTGTACTGAAGTGAATGTAAGTCTGACCCATCTTTAATTACTGGATCTGCACTGTGTGTGAATTTTAAATGAATTACCCGACCGTAATGTTCCATCAAACAGTTTATATTTTTATTTGTAGATCATCAATGCAGAAGGGTCACTCGCAAATTCTGTCACATTATAGACCTCCTCGGAGGAGTAGGTTCCCACCCCTTGACCAGGTAACAACAAAAAAAGTTTATATTTTTTTATTTAAATTCTCAATTACATGAAATAATACAAGACATGGTGGTCTTGCAACATATAATCTTCCATAAGTGATTTATCATTTAACCTTGTAAACCAATGTGTGAGCAAGGGATGTGTGGATTGTTTCCAGAAACAGGGGATGCAGGTTGCATTAGGAAGGTCCTGAAAATAAATAAAGATTTTTTGAGAAGATGACTGTACTAAATAATAATCAATTCAAAAACTGATAAGGTGATATGAGATGCTATCACTAAAATGTGTTATTGCATCACAAAACTCATAAATCAGAAAATACCAAACAATATAGTGCAGCTTTTAGATTAGAAATCAAATAGTGCCCGTATACTACAATGCATATAAAATACATGTGTTAATATATAATGTGTTACTATCCACAATATAGTGCAACAATCAAAATATAAATAAAACAGATGCACAACCACCATAAGCATGTAAAAAACACAAGCCTAATCATACACTGTGTGTCTGCCCACTCAATCATAAAATATACAATAGTGCATTGCAAATAATAAAGTATCCAAAAATTATTTAGCGTAATTAATCCATACAATGTAATATATAAAGTCCTTTGTGTTTATAAAATAGCAGTCTTCATAGTGTCTTGTAATAATCGTTCCGTGCAAAGTGCAGATCACAACCACCATCGTGCACAACAGGTGTGCCCTCACTTTAAATGGTGGACCCCACTAATCATATGACAGGAGATCAAACAGCTCTTGGGTTTAAAAAGGGAAGCTCCATCCACTATTTTTCCAAGTGATCTCTGTGTTCTGACATTTAGGCCTTGTCCACACCATGGTGCAGAGACATCAGTTTTTCTGCATGGTTCTGTATGTGCCCTGCACACACCACAACATGTATATTTTTTCTGCGCGGGAATCTGCAACATCTATAAAGTTTTCTGCAAAGGAAAAAAACTGACATGACATCAACGTTGGTATGAACAGGGCACATAACTGACACGCATAGAAACTGATGTCAACGTTTAGGGAAACTGATGTAAACTCATGTGATGGAACCGCATGGACCCCCCGACTAGGTGCTTTTGTATGCCACATAGCTCCTCCTGTCCGCCAAACCATTCCGAGCAGATCGAGAGCTAATACCAGCCCTTTTTACCCCAAAAATCATACACAGACAAGATGTGAGGTAAAAACCAAAGTAATGACTTGTATTGAAACTCAGACAGATACTTTATACCCTTCAAGAGGACAATCCCCTTCCAGATTATATTACTCCAAAAATACAAACTGTACACAGGAATATAATTACCATAGATAAACAACAACCAACATATACTATAAACACTAAAGTGGATGTAAACCCCCCATACACACAGTGAAGTGAACAGCCTCAGATGATACAATATGATACACAGAGATTAACTAAAACTCCCTACATATGTTTTATATGTATATCTGCTGTGTTCACATTTATATACTGTTTAGAAAGTTCAGATGTGTTAGGAGATTTTCTCTTCATGGTTAACACAGAGTGTGATGTCTGGGCATACAGCCAAGATAGCTAACATTGCTGATTGGAGGAAAGGCACACACCCCCCTCTCAGCATAGGTAGAGACTCTCAGAGCTGTTTTGTAATAGGAGCTGCTCTCTGCTACTCTATTTTAGCAATCTCCTTTGACAAAAGATTCAGGCTGCTTTTGTCTAAAAAGTCAAAAAATATGTTAGGATTTCTCAGGCTGATTACAGAGGAACCGTTCAGAAGAGAGCTATAAGACTTAGGTCATTGAAAAGAGATAACAAAATACTGCAGATATATGTGCCCAGCTCAAATTTCATGAATTGGGTTTACATCCACTTTAAGTTAATTATACAACTATATATAAACAGCGCTGGCAGAAAATATATTAATCTAAACAGTTCAATGACATAATAGCTAATGTCTTGTACATTTACAAACATAGGGCCAGATCCACAAAGGAATTACGCCGGTGTATCTATAGATACACGGGCGTAATTCAAATTTCCCACCTGTGTGCCATTGTTTTCTATCCAGAAAACAAGATACGCCGGACTTACGCTAAGATACGACTTGCGTAAGTTTCTTATATCGTCGTATCTTAGATGCATATTTACGCTGGACTCTAGGGGCGCGTCCTTGTTAAATATGCAAATGAGGTAGATACGGCGATCCACGAACGTACGTACGCCCGGCGCAGTGTGTTTATGTCGTTTGCGTAAGCGTCTGTACGGCGTAAAGATAAAACTGCTATAGTGAAGCGCAGCCAATGTTAAGTATGGACGTCGGGACCGCGTCGTATTGCGAATAGGGAACTGCGTATATTATGTACACGTCGTTTTCATTGACTATTTGCAACGTGATTTCACGCATGCGCACTAGGGTACGTCCACGGCCGGCGCATGCGCAGTGTAAAAAAAGCGTTGTTTGCGTCTGGTCATTCATAATTATACTAAACCACGCCCCCCACTAGAAAATTTGAATTACACCCGCGTACGCCGGCCCATTTACGCTAGGCCGCCGTAAGCTACAGCGCCATTTCATTGAGGATTCGTAATACGCCGCTGTAGCTTACAGCAGCGTAGTGTAAATGGGATACGCCGCGCGGGCATCTCATCTTTGTGGATCTGGCCCATAGAATACATATAATAAAGTCCTTAGTGCTCATACATTGCATTACAGTGATACATTAAATGAAGTGCAACAGTTCTCCAAACTTGCAAGGTGTGAAGTGCCACACTCCCACTTCGGTGACCCCACTCACCAAAAACATTGGACCTTCAGCTTTGCAGTCTGGGGTCAAAATAGGCTGTGATAGCTAAGAAGGTGTACATAATAGTAATATTTGCCTTTTTGATTGTCATTGTGTGTAAATACAAGTTTGTTCTTCATTACCAGGATGGTATTTCGTGCTGTGGGAAAACCCCACCATCCATGCCCAAGGAGTGGAAAACCATGAATACTGATACAGAAATACGACCAGTAGTCGTCACCCCCAAACTGCTGGAGATGGATGTGCGCAGGTATTTGTGCAAGGAATGCAGGTAAGTGGTCAAGGTCAAAAACCTAATGTAATAATATGTCATTTAAATAGCAGAGCAAAGTTTCAGTCCACTTGAATATGAATATGCATGGAACTGTGCCTGGGACTATAGTTATTTGCAAATGTAGGTCTACAGCCTAATGGGAAAAGGCCTTGCTCATTACATTGTAGATCTGCTAGTGATTATTAGGAGGTTAATATTGCAGAATAACCTAGTAACAAAACTATAAACAGAATGGTATCCTTTACCTACTATTGCTTTATATGTCCTAATTTCTTTTCTATGTTTTTTACAGTTTGGGGTCTCCTACATTTCTGTAAACATGAAGTACTAGCTTGTATTGACCAATGAATTACATTTTTTGTTCTCTGCCAAAATGGGCCAAGAAATCTGATTGGTCAGTATAAGTAAAATGTTCTTCATTTTGGGGAACACCCTTTTCTCCAGATTTTATGAACAGATCCTTTTGGTTTACACAGAACAACTGAATGCTTATGACACATATTTGCTTCTGGAATAACACATATTTGTATTTTGCAGTGTGTCCCGGATATGCAGCTCTCCAGCTGGATTACTCCTCAGAACCCTCCCACTTCAAAAATTTGTCAGCTTCAAGCAGACCTCTTTATTACCAGCAATGTGACTTGTAGACATTCAAGTGTGTGTGTGGTTTTTTTCTTCAGAATATTTGTATAACAAATCCACACAAAAGGGTATAACAACAATCGACGATCTGTTATTTATTGCGGGAAAACGACTTAAAACCCCCAAAACTAAAATAGAATACATTGCATCTTACCAGTCCTTAAATGTGGTGGCCAGAGCTGCTTATAGAAATCACGGAGCCCCGTACAGACTACCTGACGGGGCCCCGTGCACAAATTTCCAAACAAAAATCCCCCCTCCTAGCACAACCCCCTCTAAATTACCCCCCTGCCCCCCCCCCCAATCTCTCCTCCCAGCACATATCCCCCCATTCTTCCTCCTCACACATATCACCCTCCCCAGATCCACATTACATTTGCCAATGCCAACACAGCCAGGAAGAGGTGTGCTTTGTTTTGTTCTCCCCTCCTGTCAGAAGAGTACTGGTCTTTATAGTACATGAGACCAGATCGTTCTTACTGTAGATTGCATTGCACTGTACACACACACAGCGCCCCTATCTCCTCCAAAGGCTGCTTAGTGCTCACCTCCCGGCAGAAACAAATGTGGAAGGGGGTGGTATGTGTACAGTGCCATGCTATCTACAGTAAGAGTGATCCGGTCTCATGTAGATATTGAAGCCCCTCCCCCAAGCACATGCCTGTATAATTTTCAGCTGCTGGTCCCAAGGAGTCACTTCTTCCCTGATGGCTGCTGCTGCCTGGACTTGAGGCAGGCTGTCGGTATCCTCTGCTGCCACTGCTCGCCTGAGTCTCCTTACTGCTACTTCTCAAGTCACGCGGAGAGACTCAGAGTCAGAGGCAGGAAGGAATCACTCCGCAGCGCCAGACTACGCGCTGGGCGGGACTTGAGCCAGCAGGAGGAGCGGGTGCGAACGAGGTATTCGTCCGCTCCCAAAATACCCAAAATAGTCCCTTCCTGCATCCACCTAATACTTAAATTAGCGAACATAAAAAAAAAAAACGTAAAATATAAACGGGAAGAGGGGTGGGCGGCTTGGCAGATCAACGTTAAGGGACATGGCCATCCACAGCATTCCTTTGTGTTTCAATCGTTTTTATTAGTCGCGATGACTGCCGGCTACGCACAATCGCGGGCACGAGAGGCAGAACAGGGACGTGTGTTTGTAAACACACACACACGTCCCTGTTCTGTGAGGAGAGGAAAGGCAGATCGTGAGTTCCTACAAGCTAGGAACCACAATCTGTCAATTCCACCAGTCACTTCCATCCCCCATACAGTTAGACCACACACTAGGGAACACAGTTAACCCCTTGATCGCCTCCCCTAGTGTTAACCCCTTCCCTGCCAGTGATATTTACCCAGTAATCAGTGCATTTTTATAGCACTAATCGCTGTAAAAATGCCAATGGTCCAAAAAAAAAAAATGTGAAAAGTGTCCAATGAGAGCGCCGCCATTACTAGTAAAAATAAAAATAATAATAAAAATGCAATAAATCTATCCCCTATTTTATAGATACTATAACTTTTGTGTAAACCAATCAATATACGCTTATTGCGATTTTTTTTATTACCAATTCTATGTATAAGAATACATTTTGGACTAAACTGAGGAAAAAATTCTTTTTTTTTTATGGGGATATTTATTATAGCAAAATATACAAAATATATATATATATTTTTTTTTCAGAAAAAATTGAGTACAGTTTGTGATACTTTTTTTATTTGCACTAACATATAATTTTTCATGGACAAGCTTTTGGGGTGTGTCCCCTTCTTGGACAGACTTGAGTATGAATCATCAGGCAACTTACAAGGCAACTTCAAGTCGCCTCCAGGACAGGAGGCTTTCCAGTGGCCAATCAAACAACAATCTGCTCTGTGGGAGGGAGGGGGAGGGAGGGGCTTGCCTGAGAAATGTATGTTATCTTCCTGTATTGTTGCTTCAGTTAAAACAGTGATCCGACTTCTGAGGCGACTTCCATTGAAATCAATGGGTACAAGTTGCCTACTAGTCGAAATGAAGTAGTACAGGAACCTTTTCTGAAGTCGGAGTGACTTCAGTGGTGTGTATTAAGACGGCTCCATTCACTTCCATTGATTTTCTCAACCACACGACTTGGGACGACTTGGGGCAACTTCATGTCGGATCCCAGGTCGCCCCAGTGTGAACCGGCAGTGTGAAATGTTAAAACAAAACAAAAAATAAAAAATAAATCTCTGAGGGAAAGGGAAAAGAAAAGCAAACATAAATGTCTTACCCTCAGTCCCATGTGGTATAGCCACTTTTTAGATGGGGAAGCAATAAACAGATTTCTGGAGTTAAATAACTTTTTACTTTATTCATGCATTTTATGTATGTGATTTTCACTTTCATGTTTTTATGCACATGATTCATAGTGGATATTTTCATTTAATATTTACTTACTTACCACTTCAATACCAGGCACTTACACCCCCTTCCTGCCCAAGCCAATTTTCAGCACTGTTGCAATTTGAATGACAGTTGCGTGGTCATGCTACACTGTTCCCAAACAAGTTTTTTTTATAATTTTGTTCCCACAAATAGAGCTTTCTTTTGGTGGTATTTGATCACTGCTGGGGTTTTATTTTTGCACACAACTTTGCCTTGTGAATGAATGAATGAATGAAAAACTTATATAGCGCGGCACATGCGAACTAAATCGCCTCTGGGCGCTTGTTGTTTCTGTCTCTCTTGACATCAAAAGAGCAGAGTTTTAATCTGTCTTCTGAAGGTCAGGTGGTTTTCCTCCAACCGAATGCTGGTTGGTAAAGCGTTCCATAGTCTGGGACCTTGGAAAGCAAACCTTCTTTCTCCTTTGGACTTGTATCTGGCTTTGGGTACCTTGACCAGATTTTGGTCGGTGGATCGCAGAACGCGATTGGAATTGTGGGCTTCTATCTTTTCGCATAGATATTGCGGGGCCTTCCCATGGATGCACTTATGTGTCAGACAGAGTGCTTTGAAAGCAATTCTGTCCTTTACTGGCAACCAATGAAGGGATCTAAGTGAAGGTGAGATGGATTCCCAGGGTTTTTTCCCAGTCACAAGTCTGGCGGCCGTATTTTGAACGACTTGCAGACGAGCGATTTGGTACTTAGGGAGTCCGAGGTAAAGGGCATTTGCATAGTCCAATCTGGAGTTTACAATTGTTCCTACCACGACTGCTACGTCTTCTTTGGGAATAAACGGAGTAAGTCTGCGTAGTAGGCGCAGCAGATGGTGAGATCCGCTGACTACTGACCCTATTTGTGCGTCCATAGTCATGTAGGTGTCGAAGATGACGCCTAGACTTTTGACTTTGGCGCTAGGGGTGATGATCTGGCCCAAAATGGGCGGGGGTTTCCAAGTAGTTGTCAGTTGACTCTTGCGACTGGCATGAAACAGAAGAAGTTCTGTTTTGAAACTGTTGAGTTTAAGATAACTCTTAGATCTTTTGACAGTGCCTGGTGGCACCCATACTTGATTGTTTGCATGAGTTGCACTACCAGGGACTGAAATGTTCCAGGAAAGCTCTTTTCATGCTGAGCTAATCAAAATGACCACAGCTGCTCATAGTTAAAAGTGAAATGGCTTTGTGTGCCATTGAGAAGTTATTTTTAGGAGGGGGGGTGATCCTTTTTACAACGCCAAATGTTGGTGTTACATCTTTCACTTGGATGTTATAAGTTACGCTGAGTAAATTCAGTTGGATAAAACAGAAACTTTGTCTGTCTTAATTTCAGGCTGCAAAGCAACAACAAAGCACCGTCACTCCCACACACCCCCCCAAAAAAAAGCACAGCGTAGGGTGAGCATGTGTATGTGAACATCCATTGCACCGCACATGTGAGATATCATTGTGAACGTCAGAGTGAGAGTAATAATTCTAGGGCCATAGTTCATGGTTAACCTATAAAGGCTTTTAAAGCATTGCCTATGGATGGATATTTGGGGACTGTAGTTTTTTTGTGATTCCGCGGATGTGTTCAATTTTAGGACTTGACATGTTTGGTATCTATTTTTCTCAATGCAACCCCAATTTAATATGTTTGTGTGTACTATATTCCCTTTAGTATATTTTTCTCCTGAAAATATGCATTTGATAAGATACATAATATAACAATATGATGTGATTACTAAAACATAAAGCAGCTGCTTAGAAACCAGTAAACATGAATAAAACAGTATTATTAAAACTCCCAAAGTCCCAGAGTTCAAAATAGCACTGTAGCAGCTCTCCAATCAAACACCCGTTTGTAAATCCCTCTATACATACACATACATACACATACATACATACATACATACATACATACATATACATACATACATACATATACATACATACATATACATACATACATACACATATATATACATACATATAGTAAGTGTTGCATATAGGAAACAGTAGTGATGCAGGAGAGGAGGGATGTGGTTATTCGTCAATCTGTGCACTTTGCTCCTTTCCCTTTCACCAAGAGATGTCCACCACGTGTGTGTGTGTGTGTGTGGGTGTGTGTGGGGGGGCTCCCCTTTAGGGGATGCACTCACCAGAAGTAAGGATCAGATGAACATAAAACCAATTATAACCATCTGTCGTTGTACTGCACTGTCCACCAATCATCCTTGCTTGGTATATCGTCTTATAACATTTTTCCTGTTGCTCTATCTGCAGTCCTTGGCAACAAGCAGAAGCAAACAAAATCCAGACCTTGGCAAGTAAAGCGCCTGGATGGTCACAGCAATCCTCTTCGTAGGCTGCTGGGAACGCTGCTGAATGATTATGTGTTAGATGTGTCAGGACAACAGGGAATGATTGGCTCATCCCGCTGATCGTTTTGTCTGTGTTATGCATCGCTCGAATGTCCTCACTCAGAGATCCCAAAAAGGATACTGTGGTCTTATAAAAACAGATAGCAGCACCATACTTTAATTCCGAAAAGTAATTTATTGATAAAAAACATTTTCATGTACATAGGTTAAAAGACTTGGATCGATACAAAAATTGTCAGCATGAACACCAGATGATAGTTTTTTTATTTTTTTTTGCTATGCGCGCTCTTATTTCCAAATAATAGCTGATTAAAAGCCCCTCTCATTTCCCTGGCAGCCTAGCTGACCCTAAGCCTGCATTCACACCTAAGGCGTATATACGCCTAAGGCGCGACGCTCGAGCCGCTGGAGGGGCGAATTTACATTTACGCCGAAACGCCATACGCCTGCCGCCTGAAAACAAGTCCCGGACCCTTTTTTTTAGGCGGCTTTCGGCGTTCGGCATAGACATCAATGTAAAATGTTTTGTAAAACAAAAAAAAAGTTTACAAATCGCGGCAAAATACGCCGCGTACGCCGTGTTATAGTGTGAATGCAGCCTAAACTCTGTGTGCTTTATCCCTGACGTGTTCCATCAAACTGACTTCATGTAACAAATAACTACGTAAATATTGAGTGAGAAAAATAAATTGCAACTACCACCATTTTATTTTACAGGGTCTCTCCTTTCAGAAAATATATACTTCCTTGGAAGGGGGTGGATGGTACCAGAGCCGGCCTTTGGGGTGTGCGAGCTGTGCGGGCGCCATGGGCAACAGGGGCGCCGTGCGGCCATCACAGCTTGCAGAATGTGAGTCGCAGTCAGTTACTCAAATGATCATCACAGGAGTCCGACTCCTATGAGTCACAGCAGCAGGCGCTGCCAGGTCCCCCTGCCCTGGGACTGGGTGAAGAGCAACGCATCGGTTTGCGGCAACTGAAAAAAATGGCTGCTGCCAGCCCCGACAGGCACACTGCGCATGCGCCGCCGCCGCTGCTTGGGAAAGCCAGAAAACGCTTGGCTATTCTTGGGCAGACGGCACATGCACAGTGGCGTCTAAGTGCCGGGCGGAGCCATTTCTAAATGCAAAGCCGCACCGTCCACCGAAAAGGTAAGTCAGTTTAGGTGACCAGGGGGCGAGGGGTGAAGATGGGGGGGGGGCACAGGATTAGCTCGCACAGGGCGCCTGAACACCTAAGGCCGGCCCTGGATGGTACAGTCATTTCTAGCAAAAAAAGTGTGCAAAAAATAAAAATATTGCCCAGGAAAGAAGTGATAATTGGTGCTCATATACGATCATTAACATTACATAATTATTCTGACACTATGAGCTCATCTAACTGAGCTCTGAACTGGAAGATGCCATGTAAAGAATGGAAGTTGGGCGGAGGTCTGTGAAAGACCCGGGTACATGCTGTTCCCCATACCAACCGCACGTGGCCGCTGTCGTTCATTTGTTTTGGGTTTATTTTTTTCTTCTCGGTGACGTCAGTCCGGCGCCGCCCCCTGTCCGCTACTCTCCGGAGTTCCTGTGTAATCTTCCCGCTTCCGGCTGCTAGAGTGATGGCGGATGAAAGTGGAGCGGCGCAGCGGGATCCCCCGGAACTAGATGAGGATGAGGAGGCTGCGGGCACTGACAGCGACACCGAGGGGGAGGATATCTTTACCGGCGCTGTGAGTAGAGCAGGTGACAGGGAATATGAGGGTCCTATGACAGGGCTGGGCTCAGTCCCTCCCTGACAGGCAGAGAGAGGAGTCCCTGTGTACAGGACTGACATATTGGAGTCATACAGGACAGCCCTGGTGTGTCCTCACTATAATCTACAATACTGGGGAAGGGAGTTATCAGAACAGCTGTGCATGACGACCAATCGGCTTCTAGCTTCAGCTTGTTCAGTGAGGTTTTCCAATAAAAGCTAGAAGGTGATTGGTTGTTACGCACAGCTGCTGCAGTATTGATGAGTTCTGTATTCTGATTATAGAAGGTGTGCAGGCTGACCGGTGTAAATGTCAGTGTCCCCTACTATGATTAAACACATGTGACGCCCACAATGCATCATACACTGGTTGTGGGGAAACCCATATTAGACAGCTTGATTATTTCTGCATTTAAGATCAGTTCTAGGGCTCCTTCACGGGAGGAGTGGTAAAACCATGTGGTGAGCCATGTTTTTTTTACCGCCAGCCCCCCCTATTGGCTGCAGTATCTCATGGTGTACACATGGCATGACCATGATGCTTTGCTGCATCGTAAGGCCCACTGTCACTTATGGTTGGCATAGCGCCCGCCCAGTGCAACCTTTTCAAGTACCTGTAGCCGCTCTGCAAGCACCTCAAAACCATGGGCAATGCACACGTGCTAAAGTAGATTCAAGGGGTTAAAGCAGGCAGTGATTAAATGTCTCTTCATTGCCTGTCAAATGCTCTTTGAAGACTGATCCAAACGGGAATCACTTTTCAGAGATCAAAGCATGTGTGAACGAGCCCATACGGTCCCTTCACATTGCAATGTGAGCATTGAGTACCGTCCTGGACTGGGGCAAGAAATAGGCCCGGCGTTTTAGACAGAGCAGCTCCAACATTCACGAAAACCATGTGTTTTTTTAGCGCCACCCTTTGGGCAACTTCTGCTAATGTTGTCTGATTTTTAGTATTGGTTCGGAGCATGCATGTTTGTACTTTGGATTTTAGTCCGAAGGATTTGTGTACACACGATCGCGTAATCCGATGCAACACATTTGTTGGAGAATTTGAGAGCGCGACCATCCAACATTTGTTGTTGGTAATTCTGACTACAATTGTCCAATGGAGCGCACAGATGGTGGGATTATCCGACAAATCACATCCATCGGACAATTGTTGACGGATTATCCGATCGTGTCAAATTTGATGCAAGTTGCAGCTGACGTAGACAGAGACCCGCAGGTGAGAGACAAATGCATGATATGTGTGATGTATAAAAACCTGACAGGGGTTCTAATCCCTCTCCACTCTTTCCAAAACGAAAAAAGTTTTCCTGTTAAACTTTAACAGTCAGAGAGGTAAATACACGGCTTCCAAAAAGTGTAGGAAATTCCTTCTGACACCATTCAAATAAAACATGGCAGTGTGCACTGGATGTATGTTTGTTTACATTTAATGCTCAGCAGCCTGCCTCTGACACGCCCAGTCACGGCCCGGACCTGCTGATTGGATGTGTACAGTCCGTTGATAAACACACAGCTCTGTACAGAGCTAAAAGCAAAGCAGGGATGAGAAACGGAGATCTCTTGGTAAAAGCAGCACACATTGGTAGTAGGGCTGGGGAAAAAAAATCGTGAATCGAGTTGCGAGGTCAAATCGATTCAGATTTTCAATAAAATCTTTTTTTTAGATTTTTTATTTTTTTTTCCCAGGACCGGCGCTCAGACCGCGCCGGTCCTGAGGAGCTGTGGGCAGGAGTTTTTAGGCGAGGCCGCAGCTTTGGCCTAGTCCACGAGGTTGGACAACGCGGACTAGGTTGAAACCGTGGCCTCGCCTAAAAACTCCTGCCCACAGCTCCTCCGGCGCGGTGTCCATCAAAAAAAAAAAAACTTGATTTGAATTGTAAATCGATTTTTAACCCCTTCCCAGCCATTAGTCACAGTATATGTTCTTACCACTGTATTAATGTCACTGGCGTTGTTAGTGACCACACCCCCCCCCCTTTCTAGCGCCGCTTAGTGTCAGATTGTCCACCGCACTATTGCAATCTCATAAGTTGTTGATCACCACCATTGCTAGTATAAAAAAAATCCTGTGTGTGTATATATATTTTATAGTTTGTAGGCGCTATTACTTTGATGCAAATCAATATACACTTATTGTGTTTTTTTTTTTATTTTTTTTACAAAATACTTGTAGCAGAATCCATTTTGGCCAAAATTTATCAAGAAATTGGATAAAAAAAAAAATGATTTGTTTTATATCAAAAAGTAAAAATGTTATTTGCAAAATGTTCGTTCATTTTCGTTTTATAGAGCAAAAAAAAAAAAAAAAAAACCCAGTGGTGATCAAATACACCAAAAGAAAGCTTTGTTGGGTACATTATCGCATGACCACGCAATTACCAGTTAACCACTTAAGGACCCCTTCATGCGATATTCGTCGGCAGAATGGCGCGGCTGGGCACAGGTACGTACCTGTACATTGCCTTTAAGAGCACAGCCGTGGGGTCGTGGCGCACTCGCGACCCGGTCCGAAGCTCTGTGACAGCGCCGTGGGACCCAATCGCCGCCTGTGTCCTGCGATCGGTCACAGGAGCCGATGAACGGGGAGAGATGTGTGTAAACACACCTTCCCCGTTCTTCTGGAAATAACAAAGAATGGATGGACGGCCGCACATCGGAAAACTCTTGAGTTGTCTTTATTGAAAAAGCATAAGCAGGCACCACAGATACACAGCAGGAATCAAAAAGCAGCCGACGCATTTTACACTTGGTTAGTGCTTATTCATGGCCTTATTCATGGCACTAACCAAGTGTGAAACGCGTCGGCTGTTTTTTGATTCCTGCTGTGTATCTTAGGTGCCTGCTTATGCTTTTTCAATAAAGACAACTCAAGAGTTTTCCGGTGTGCGGCCGTCCATCCGTTCTTTGTTATTTCCATTGCCTAGTGCATTGCCAGCACCCGCATATACCTGGACTGATCCACGAGTGCACTTGGGATTTCCCTGGAGCGGTGAACCCCACTTCGCTTTGTTCCCCGTTCTTCTGTGTGGCAGTGACGCTGATCGTCTGTTCCCTTTTATATAGGGAATGACTATCAGTGATGTCACACCTACAGCCACAGCCCCTCCTACAGTAAGGATCACTCCATTAGGGCACACTTAACCCCTTAGCGCCCCCTAGTGGTTAACCCCTTCACTGTCATTGTCATTTTCACAGTAATCGGTGAATTTTTAAAGCACTTTTCACTGTGAAAATGACAATGGTCCCAAAAATGTGTCAAGTGTCCGATGTGTCCGCCATAATGTCGCAGTCACGAAAAAAATCGCTGATCGCCACCATTGCTGTTAAAAAAAAATTATTAATAAAAATGCCATAAAACTATCCCCTATTTGGTTTGTGCAAAATGTATAGCATTTACAAATCGATTAGGGCTGCAACTAACGATTATTTTCATAATCTATTAGTTGTTTTGATTAATCGGATAATAGCCTTAAAAAATAAAAAAAATTGCATTTTTTTTTTAACAGAATATTTATTGGCATAATCCCACGATTACAGGCTTATATAGTACAACTCAGAGCATCAAGACAACCACATGCATTCATATTGGGATATACATGCTAGACATATTCGGCATTCCTAGTCAGTCGTTTAAAAGGGGCAAGGGGGGGAGAAAATATTAATCAATTAAGCAAGGGGGGGGGGGCGACAGAGAGGATCCACCGCCCTCATAGAGGGGGAAAGAGCTAGCAGGATAGCAGGTCACATCAAAGCGTCAGCTGTCGGGCCGCCACCCACGCCGCCCAGATCTTTTTGAACTTCTGAGGGCAATTACGTCCCATATATGTTAGCTTATATAGGGGTAGAGTGTCATTAATCAGCTTACGCCATAGGGACAGCGCAGGAGTCACCGGAGCCTTCCACAGGAGCTTGCCTTCCTGTCATAGAAAGCTGAGTAGAAAATAAACAATTTTTTGTGAGTCGTGGTGGGCAGATTATTGGTGATACCTAGCAGCAATATCAAGGGGTCCAACGCAACAGCCATGCCACAAATCCTCCACCAGCCGCTTCCAAAAAAAATAATTGAATTTTTACGTTTTTTTGGCCCAATTTGTTGGGCAGATTACAAAACACAAATTGCCGCAAAAACACATTACATGCGTTTCTGCAGCTTCTCCATTGAAGTATATTGAACCAAAAAAAAAAAAAATGGCACTGTTTTGCATTAAAAACTCCCCGCCCTTTTCCAAATACGCAGCAGCTGAAAAAAAAATCATGGATGTGAACGTGTCCCATAGGAAAACATGTAAATAAACTGTAGTGTGTTTCTGCAAAAAGCACCAAAAAAACAGGCCTGAGATGTTTAGTAACATAATGGGGTTAAAAAAACTAAAATAAGTACAAAAAGAGCAAATAATCGTTACTGTAAGGGCCCTTTCACACATTCGCTCAGCGGGGATTCCTTCGTAAAATCCCCGCTGAGCTGTCGGCTGACAGGACGGTCCCCGCACACTGTGCAGGGACCGCCCTGTCTTTCCTCCGCTCCCCTATGGGGAATCGGATGAATACGGACCGTATTCATCCGATCTGCCAGACGGAAGAAAATTTTTATTTTCTTTCGTCCGAAAAAAACGGAGCTTTACGGAGGCGGATGTTTACGGACGTTAGCGGATGCTCATCCGCTAACGTCTGCGATCCCATAGGGAAGCATTGCAGTCTGTAAACGGATGTATGAAAAAAACGCACGTGTGAAAGGGCCCTAAGGGGTTCATTTTTTACTGTGGGACAGTGAAAGTAATATTTACAGTAGGGATTTGCTTTTTTTGTACTATAAAGGGCTAGTTTTTTTTTTTTAACCCCATTATGTTACTGCCCGATTAATCGATTAGTTGTTTCAGCCATACAATCGATAAACGCTTATTGCAAATTTTTTTTTTTTTTTTTTTTTTTTTTACCAAAAAGATGTAGAAGAATACGTATTGGCCTAAACTTTAGCTTTTTGGGGATATTTATTATAGCAAAAAGTAAGCAATATTGCATTTTTTTCAAAATTGTCACTCTATTTTTGTTTATAGCGCAAAAAAAATTAAAACTGCAGAGGTGATCAAATACCACCAAAAGAAAGCTCTATTTGTGGGGGGGGAAAAGGACGCCAATTTTGTTTGGGAGCCACGAACGTTGGTGCGGCTCTATACGGCGCATGCGCACCAACGTTCGGCTTCTTTCGGCATCTCGTGACGCGCTGTATGCGTTGATCGGATGCCTGGCAATCAAGTAGGCACACCCATACCCGACTGCCAGACCCGGAAGCGACGGTGAGACTACATGCCGAAAATGGTATGTACGGACGTTTTTTTTTTAAACTACCAGCCGATTCTACATGTAACTAAAAAGAGACATGCAATGTTAAGTTTCTTTTTAGGGGAACCTCCCCTTTAAGTGGTTAAAGTAGTGCAATGGTTACAAGGACACCTATATATTATAGAGGCTGTCCAAAAAAATATGAGAAAAAAAATAAGTGGTTGGCAGAATCCTCTACCGCCGATTAGGATACTTTGACTTGACGGCCTCCCGTGAGGATCCAATCGGTCCCCTTACAGCATAATGTCTTGTGAGTTGTTTGAATAGCGGTTTACCCTTGGAGGGTCAGCTCTGCCAGCTAACTGTTGGGCACCCCAGGATACCTGTAGAATGTGTGACATCTCTCTGTAACACATTACTTACCTGAGACCTCTGTGTGGGTCTGTTTTATGCTACTGGGGACAGGTGTTGGCTTTGCTGATGTACATTTGTGTTTATTATGAAATAAATTATATGCGCTGTGCCGAATAGCAAAAAATGGCTTGGTCATGAAGGGGATAAAATCTCTTCTGGAGCTCGAGTGGTTAACAAGCATTTAGCCTTTGAAGTGAAGGCAATGAGTCAACTGTAAGGGTTTTTTTTTTTTATGCAATTTGCAGATTTGTTCTTTGCTTTGCCCAGTCTGTTTTTCCAGTCAGTGTTCTGGATTATTCCAGAAGGGAAGGGAAAAGCCATAAGTGGGTGCAAACTCCTATCTGAGACGGAAATCTTGCACTGTTATTGGGAGAAGCAGGGTGACCTTTCCATGTCACTTGACCTATAACTAAAACCGGTTTGGGTGAACTGGCCCTTTAAGTAAATACACACCTCTGTGAAGATGTAATTACTGTTGGGGATATGAAATTAGTAATTTCATTGTTTGAAGTGACAACTAGGGACTGCCTGAAGCCAATCCAATTGCATTGCCGCCATCTGTACCGATGTTTATATTACTGACAAGTTACATGATTAAAGAATTTCTTCATAAGCTGAACTTTCGCAATACTACAAAGCATTTGCTGATGCGAGCCGTTTAGTGGGATGCAGGAATTATCAAACAAGTCAGACATTCTTCATTGGAAAACAATAGTCAGCTTTTTCTGACCTCACAGACCACCTCCCCCACCCAGCATCTAAATCACATGACTAAAACATCCCATATATGATGCTGTGTGCTGGAACTCGGAAAAAATCAAATTCACCCCCGGTGACTTGTAAATCTGAGGGGCTATGGATATCATATTTAAGCCTAAGCTACATATTATTAAACATGGTACATTTCCTAAAAATATATTTCTAGTAAATATGTGCCAAGATTATGGTTGAGTCTTCTAATGTTACAAATGTGTACTGTTAGAGATAAAATATCTTCACTGGCGTCCTCTGCAAATATGACCTCCATTTCTTATCCAGGGCCTTGCATGTGAGGTCACCAGCCGCATTTGGCCTTCACATGCTTCATCTGTAGGAGCAACATAGAAAAGTACATTTTATCATTTGTTGCTTGTTTTACTGCTGAAACCTAAGCTGATGTCCAAGTATTGCAGGTTAAAATATGGCCAAAATATTTTTGTTAAACAAAGCAGGACGAAGTCCTGGCGCACACCAGTGCAACTTGTCATGCGCCTTGACTGATGAAAGTCGCATCACAAGTCGCACCCCATTTGCAGCAAAGGAACCATTCGAATTGCTGCGAATCAGAATAAGGTTCCTGCACTATTTCTGTGCGACTTGCGTTGACATCTGTTAACCACTTGCCTACTGTGCACATTTACCCCCTTCCTGCCCAGACCAATTTTCAGAGCCCGTCACACTTTCAATGACAATTGCGTGGTCACGCAACACTGTACCCACATGACATTTTTTATTTATTTTTTCAAACAAATAGAGCTTTCTTTCAGTGGTAAAGTTTTTCATAGTTTGTTATAACATTTTGCAAATGGGTAATTAATTTTTCTCCTCCAGGTGTTGGACACCGAGAGGCTGCACCAGTGGGCACTGATGGGACTGCACTAATAATCAGTGTAGATGTCCCTTTCACCGGGTCTCCTCTCCTCACACTGTCAGCGTGAGGAAAGGTATGCAGATAACTAACTTGTGTTTACATCGTGATTAGACACAACTGATCATATGACAAAGAGCCACTGCGCTTGGCTCTTTACCTCAACCTGATTAGTTTTGTCCTAAGGACATGGTGATCTGAGTGTGATCAGGAGAGGAAATCGCACTGATAATCGACTTTGAAGTTGCACTGGTGTGAATCTGTGTTAATTTCGTAAACTAAAACATTTTCGTAAATTTTTTGTCAGTGCCCTTTTTTACTGTGTCAAAAGCTAAATGAAAAGTACACCACTGATTAAAACCATGACGAAAATTAATTCTGTTTTAGTTAAACTAAACAAAAGTGTGAGGGAGGTTTGTCCTTGTGAACTTCCTGTTTCCATGGAGCTCCACCTGTGTAAAGCCTGTGAGTGCTTCCGATCCCAGCAAGCGAGTCTGTAGTGTACTACTTAGCTGTTAGCACTGCAGCATTATAGGCCTCTTCAGACAACTGTCCAGAGCAGCACTGCAACATTACAGGCCTCCTCGGACAACTGTCCAGAGCAGCACTGTGCATTACAGGCCTCCTCGGACAACTGTCCATAGCAGCACTGCAGAATTACAGGCCTCCTCGGACAACTGTCCAGAGCAGCACTGCAGCATTACAGGCCTCCTCGGACAACTGTCCAGAGCAGCACTGCAGCATTACAGGCCTCCTCGGACAACTGTCCAGAGCAGCACTGCAGCATTACAGGCCTCCTGATAAGAGTCCCACTCCCGACTCACGACTGTGTACATTGCAAGCCTCCCCTCAGACTACCGTACAGAACACTGTGCATTACAGGCCTCCTGTGACCATCAGCATCCAAAACACTGTACATTACATGCCTCTTTTCAGACCTGAGACCACCATCCTGCACTATGCAGCATTACAGGCTTCTCGGACCAACGTCCCAGAGCACTGTGCATTACAGGCTTTCATTCAGACCACCATCCACCACTGTGCAACATTACAGGCCTTTGAGACCACCGTCCCAGAGCACTGTGCAGCATTACAGGCCGCCTCTGACCACCATCCAGAGCACTGTGTAGCAATGCAGGCCTTCTCAGACCACCGTCCAAAGCAGTGTGCATTACAGGCCTCTCCCTCAGACCACCGTCCAGAGCACTCTGCAGCATTACATGCCTCCCTTCAGACTACCATCCAGAGCACTGTGTATTCTTGGCCCCCTTATGGCTATGAGTTTGTTCAAACCTTGATATCATAAATAACATATTCGTTGTATTTAATTTTTTTGACTCCAGGAGTATTTGGGTTCGGAACTTGTAGAGAAATGTTTCAATAATGCATTACATTTTACCTAAACCCATTCGATTTTAGACGACTAAAATGTACCTAATAAAGGATACAGTTTGCCCTTTCTCATGGGCATTCCAATCAGGTATGCTTGTAAGTTTATCAGGCGGACCCGATGGAAGCTCCATGCATCCCTATAGACAGGCTCTGAGTCTGTCCAGGTCCAGAAAAGGGTATTCTTTTTCATTTCCAGACTGAACCATGACAGATCGGGTGTCGGCCAAATGTCTCGCCCATAAAGCCATCATGGGTCTACTGTGTAAATGTGGGCACTCACTTAGGCTGGGTTCACACATATGTGAAATTGGATGCAGATTTCCCAGCATCCAATTTGCATGACAGGCAAGTGTGACTGACTCTCCGTAGAGCCGGTTCACACATGGCTGGGACGGCCTCTGTCCGAATTGAAAAGGGTTCATGCTATTAATGGATCTTTAGAAGAGTGTTCTAATTGAGAATAATAGACAGCATGGGGAATATGAGCATGGTGGTGCTGTATTTTACTATGTGTGTCTTGTTATATCAGGCTCGAGTGTATATACTATTTTATAAAAGTTTAAAAAAAAAAGTATATATTTTTTTATTGTACTGTGTGCTAGGCCTCGACAAACAGGACGTCATGGCGACAAATTTCGTCCTAGTGCCTGTTCTGCCACCCAAATGCTCCACACACCCCATGCTCTGCTTGCCCATCTGCAGGCCCAGGTAGAGGGGAGGGAGGAGAGTGGACATACATCCGATCTCCTCCCCTTTTTGTTGGGACGTCACTTGAAGAAAAAGTGGAATATTCTGCAATGGCCAAGTCAATCACCTGATCTCAGCCCAATTAAGCATGCATTTCACTTGCGGAAGGCAAAACTAAAGGCGGAAGGACCCACAAAGTACCGCTGAAGACAGCCATAGTTGGAGCCTGGCAAAGCATCAGAAAGGAAGAAACCCAGTCTTTGGTAATGTCCATGGGTTCCAGATTTCAGACGGTCATTGCCAGTAAAGGATTCTTAGGGTTTGAAGAAGCATTGAGGTCTGTGTGAAACGTACGCATCACCTTCTGGGTTCGGACACTCTCTTTGTTTGCTGTCATTTTCTATTTTTGGAATAAAATCGTTGGAACGTTTCTTTGGTGTGCAGTAGTTCTTTTATTCCTATTGATCATCAGTGGCGAGCACCCAGCGCATCCGGACTGTAGTGACTGCTCACCTGGAGTGGCATCTTCCTTGTTTGAATACTACAGTAGATGGTACTAATCACAGTACCCCCCCAGAATACCCCTACCCTGATTACAACCCCAGATACACCCCCACTCTGATCTCACAAACACACAAACACACACACACACAACACCCCTAGATACCCCTTTACACACTGCAGAGCACTCCAAGTCTTGTAGAGTGATGGGGCTGAGAGGGTGGGGGACAGAGGGAGGCGTAGAGAGCCAGAGGAAGGGGCGGCTGACAGACCCACCTAGCCCTGTCCCTATCCACAGTCCCTCCTCTGCACGCCCTGATATTAGAGTGGAGAAGATGTTGAAGGGGTGGAGTCCAGGCTTTGGTGCTCCGGGGGGATGCTTGTGCGCACCACTTTGGAGGTCAAGGAGGCTGTGAAGCTCTTCTCTCTACTGGGCTCCCAGCTGCCCTCAGTGTTGACCTTCCACACAGACACAGCCTCCTTCTACGGGGCCACCTACTTACCATGTGAAGATGCCAGCATCCCAAGGATGTTGCCGCACCACGCTCCCGACGACACCAACTGACATTACAATAGGGCTGGTGCAAGGAGTTTTGACACCCTAGGTCATGGGTCTTCAAACTATGGCCCTCCAGTTGTTCAGGAACTACAATTCCCGTCATGTCTGTGAATGTCAGAGTTTTACAATGCCTCATTGGATGTGTAGTTCTGCAACAGCTGGAGGGCTGTAGTTTGAGGATCCCTGCCCTAGGTAAAAACCTAATTTTGCCACTAGGGCACATGGCATGCAAGAAGTTTCACTATTGCACATGGAAGGCTGGAAGACTATGGCACACTTAGGGAAGCGAGAGAAGGGGAGCGATCACTCAGTGCTGAATTGTTTTCAGAGGCACAGGCAGTGTCATCAGGACAGGATCATTGGCTGCTTTGAAACCCCCCCCCCCCCCTTACTAGGCACAGATTGGCTGCACAAAGGGGTTGTGGGCGGGCACAGGGGAGGAGGTGGAACGAACGTAGCTTACCACAGAATATATACAGCAGGCGGGGGGTGTACAGCAGACGAGAAGGTGAAGAATGTGCACACTTCAGCGGTGGAGGTAGGGGCACTGAGCGAGGCCACAGCGCCTAGTTGAATAGTTGAGCGAGGCACAGACTTATGTGCACTCTAGGTCGGTGGGCAGTTACTGCAGGCCGCATAACACTGACTAGGCTTGAGGCAGCACACTCGGGACTGATGGTGGCCTGGCACTTTGCCCCCCCCCTGCGGGCACCCGCCCAGTCATTGGATACCAAAAGCCAGCGCCATCACTGCGGTAGCGGTGTGATATCCAACTTCCATGGGGATACCTCGTGTATGGGCCAAGCTGGAACAATACAAAAATGATGATGCCGAAAAAAACGTAATGCTTGAAAAGTATAATTTCATCATCTCGTCACTTTTAAAGGGCATCGACGGGTATAAAAATGTTGATTGAATTGTTAGAGTGTTGTGTGGTGGATGAATAGTTGACCTTACTAGAAAAATCCAGAGCTGCAAGCAGGATACAGCGGGCGTGTAAATAGTTGAATTTCTGCTCTGGGTAAAGTTTATCTTTCCTTGCACGTCTTCTACAACAAGGAAGTGCCTCCAGGTTGTGTTAGAGAAATGTCATTGTCAGCGGCACAGACTCACTTAAGCATGCAGGTGGCAGCCTGCTGTAGTACATATAGTGTGAGATCACCTCTGTTTAATTTTTCCTAAAGTTGTCATACAGAATCCCTTTTATACAGATGAGGACTCATTACACCACAGTTTAGGAGAGTGATAAAACCTGTACTGGATACACATTGGTTTATGTTCGCTGTTTGTAGGTTTCTAGAAACCTAAGACAGTGGTGAAGGTGTAAATAGGTAATGTAGGCATGTGTATTTTGTGTGTTTGGGACTTCCCCTTTCTTCCTGTAAGAAAATTGTGATGGGAAATATTTTTTTTAAAGGCCTCCAATAAAAACGAAAACATATTTTGATAGTATGGGACAGCGTTCAAACGTGTGACCGTGTTTGTTGTCTGAACCATCCTGTCCTGGTGTCACAGAGATAGGGAGTAACATTTTCCATGTGGCATCGCATAACCTGAAAATACAGTGTAAGGCTCCTTTCACGCTTATGCGACTTGTCCCACGATTTTGGACTGCAAAATCGCATGACGAGTCATTCTCCATGATTTTCAATGACTACCATTCATATTGGCACAACTTTAAGTCGTGTCGATTTCAAAGTAGTTCCTGCACTACTTTTTTTTTTTTTTCTAAAGACGGATCCGACTTTAGCATGGGACTTGTGCATGAAGGGTAACTCCATGCCAGTTTTTTTTTTTTTTTTTAGTTATGCATGGGTCCCTTCGGTCTGGTATGGGTTTTAAGGGGAACCCACCAGCGTCGGTCAGGTCAGGAAAGGGAGGTGGGACCGAAAGAACACCCCCCTCCTATATCGTTCCAGGCCAGATGCCCTCAACATGGAGGGGTGCCTTGAGGCGGGGGGGGGGGGCCCTGGCCATTGGTTGTCAGGGTCTGTGAGCGGGGGGGCTTTTTGGAATCTGGGAGCTCCGTTTAAGGGGGTCCCCTACCCTATGTGAATGGGTAGGGGGTACATTTTACCCCCTACCCATTCACCTGGGAAAAAAGTGTCAACAATAAAACACACTACACAGGTTTTTAAAGTAATTTATTCAGCAGCTCCGGGGGTCTCTTCTGCCTTCTCCCCTCTCCAACCTCTTCTCTGCTCTTTCTGGTTCTTCTCCCGCTGTCCCCGGTGTCTTCTGCCTGTTCTCCTTCGCTATTTTTCTGCTAGCTCTTGCCCGCTTTTTTCTGCTAGCTCTTGCCCGCTCTTCTTCCGATGTTGACACTCTCTCTCTCTCCCGCTGTAATGTTGTGTGCGCAACAATTTATATTGACATGGGGCGGGGTCACCAGGTGATGTCATCCAGTGACCCCCACCCCGTATGACGTCACCACCTATCATGCCCCGGGTGGTGAAGTCATAAGGGGCGGGGTCACCAGATTACATCACCCGGTGACCTCCACCCCATGCCAATGTAAGTCATTGCACAACGCATTACAGTGGGAGAGAGCATTGTGTCAACATCGTAAGCGCAGGAGAACCAGCAGAAGACACTGGAGAGTGGAGAAGTGTTCGGAGACGGTAGAAGGCAGAAGAGACCCCCGGAGATGCCTAATAAATTATTTTAATTACTGGCTGCTCACCAGTGCACAAAGCAAGGTCCATAAAGACATGGATGAGAGAGTTTGGAGTGGAGGAACTTCACTGGCCTGCACAGAGACCTGACCTCAACCCCATAGAACACCTTTGGGATAAATTAGGCTGTGCATTTTGCAGATTTGCACTACAGAACGTATTTCATAGAAAACCATGTTAAATGGACTAGTCCAAATCTGCAAAAAGCACTAAAAATGCATAGGTGTGAATCCAGCCTTAGAGCGGAGACTTCAGAAACCGTTGCATCCAAGTAGCACTATATAATTGCACTGAAAGTATTGCAGCAGTGTGGACCTACTGTGCTTTGTCCATGCAGGGTAAAGCCATGAGCTCACTTTGCTGCCATCATCTCCAATTGTATAAACGTACCTTCCTTTCACTCCCCTGCCTCCCTGGTAGCTGGAAGTAAGGAAAGGATACCATGTGTAAGCTGCGAGTCATGGCTAGGACTTCCCCTACTCATTTTATAGAACTGGGTGCCTAATCTGCTAAGCACCAGAGCTGTAACTTGGGAGGAAGAAGAGTGAGTCACTTACTGTTCTCTATGCCAATTTAAAAAAGCTGGCTTGTTTTTCTCCATATGCATGTATACCATACACATAGATCCTCTTTTATAAGCACCATCACTACCTGATGTCTGAGATTTAACTTTCTCACTAACAAAAGAATTTTGTTTACTTGTAACTCCCTAAGCATACCTGTTTCTACTTGCACTGTTAGAAGACTTTGTTTATTTTGCTTGACAGGTCTTTTTTGCCAGATAAGCAGGCCAACCAACCCCTTAATTCCAGTTAGCAGCAGTTTTTTTGTTTGTTGGTTCTAAAACTGTCAGAATAGATTTGAAACCATTATAACTAACACTACATCTGTTATACTCTGCTGTCTCTTGGAGGAAACGGCACTACGTCTGTTATACTCCGTCAGTTGGGGTGCCTTGAATTTGCATATTTCAGGTGCCAGTGTTTAAAGCAGAACTTTACCTATAACCACTTGACAAAAAATACATCAGAAGCAGTACCGCCGGCAACCACTGGGTGGCGCATGGATACACAGTTGTACAGAACTGTGAGAGATTAATACATCAGAAGCAGTACCGCTGGCAACCACTGGGTGGCGCATGGATACACACTAGAGTTGTATTGAACTGTGAGAGAAGCCCAGGCTGCTGACGTCTGTTCCGATATCGGCGGCATTTGCGTTCCACGCTGGTTACATGGAATGGCGGTGACACATAAGAATCGTGGGTCATCACGTGGGAAGATCGCGGGTGGGGAGAATCGAGATCGCGATTCTCTCTGCGATTAATCGTGCAGCTCTACCAACCTTCACATTTTTTTTTTGTTTCCCCAACCAAACTGTCATAACATCAAATGGCAGGGGTCATAAATGATCACGTGTGCAGCACCATGGCAGCTGCAGATCAAACTGAAGCAGCTTCCTGTGCTGTAAAGAATAGGATGGTTCAAAGGGGTTGTAAAGGTATTTTTTTTTTTTTCCCCTAAAGAGCTTCCTTTACCTTAGTGCAGTCCTCATTCACTTACCTCATCCTTCGATTTTGCTTTTAAATGTCCTTATTTCTTCTGAGAAATGCTCACTTCCTGTTCTTCTGTCTGTAACTCACCATCGTAATGCAAGGCTTTCTCCCTGGTATGGAGAAAGAGTCTTGCGGGGGCGAGCAGGCAAGTCAGGAAACTCTCTACTTTGCGGATAGAGAAAAGAGCTGTGTTAGTGGGCGTCCTGACACTCCTGCTCGCCCCTCCCCCTCAAGAGGCTTTCTCCACACCAGGGAGAAAGCCTTGCATTACGGTGTTGAGTTACAGGAAGTCAGGATTTCTCAGAAGAAATAAGGACATTTTAAAAGCAAAATCGAAGGATGAGGTAAGTGAAGGAGGACTGCACCAAGGTAAAGGAAGCTATTTAGGGATTTTTTTTTTTTTTTTTTTACCTTTACAACCCCTTTTAATTCTGCTTTAGGAATGTCAGAAGAACAGGTCTACAAACTTGGCACTGCCTAAAAATGAAGAGCAACTGAGCATGTGCAGAGCAGGGTGAGACAGTGTATTATTGGATTTTAAAACAGTATAGACACTTTTATTTGATGTTTTACATGGATATAGCTGCAAAGGGGTCAGCCTAACGTGATCTCGCAGGACTTAATTTTCCGACTAAAGTCTAACTTTAGTTTTCTGACTAACTGACCTTTAGTATAAACGGAAAAGTCAGTGCTACTACCCATACAACACACAGATGGCAGAGCTCCCAGGTGCTCAATCCACAGTCGCTGACAGAGTAAAGTAATGTAGGAAAAATTATCCGCACTCCAGTTGTTGCTCGATTTTGTTTGACAAGCCACAGCGAACATACAGATGAAAACAGTTGACGTGTTTCAGCCTATAAGCCTTGGTAATAACCACCATGTCTAAGGCCTTATAGACAGAAATGCGTCAACTGTTTTCATCTGTGTTTGCTCACTGTGGCTTGTCAATAAAAACAACGATTTTTTTAAAGAGCAACAACTGGAGTGCAGATCATTTTTCCTACATTGCTTTACTCGGCCAATAACTGATCTTTTAGGTTCCCAGAAATATCACTGTAGCACTCAAGTGACAGTCTATGATGATAGAAGCCTGATGGCAACAGTTGAAAGCGCTGATGATTTGTGGGGTACAAGACATTTGGAGGGAATTTACCAAAACTGGAGCAGTTGTGCATAGTTACTAAATCGGCTTCTAGATTTATAATAGGAAAAAAAAATACGTTAAGTGGTTATGAAGGGCAAATGAGATGGCCCTCGCAAACTACAGCATTGTACAGCAGATGTTTTTCATACATGGTTAAAGAGTTTGGGTCATCGCAACATTAGTAACAACTGGCTCTTGGGGTGAAGGGTTAACATAGGCCTTGAGCATTAGATTTAAACAATACAACACATTCATCATTAGCATCTGAATTGCACTTGGTGAAGAGTATCTGAAATGCAAATTTAACTTGAGGGTACTTTAGAAGCTGTTGAGGGCTCCGCTAGCTATTTGGTCCAGACCTTGTCTTATTTTTGAGGGCAGCTATTAGCTTATATTAGCATACATATCTTTGTAAAGGGGGTAAACTGGGAATATAACTGGGCCAATTTAGGAGCAACATATCCCCCATGGGTCTTATAAAAATTACATGGGGAGGCCATCTGGGCTCGGGGATTTCCAGTAGGAGGGAACTGATCGCCACCAAACCTCCTCTGGGGTAATCGGTCTCACCAAGCTTCTTTCTTTATCTAAAAGCCAGCCGAGTGCCAATGGGTCCAGCCAGGCCACAAGGTCCTGAGGTTGAAAAGGGAGCAATAGTATTGTTGAAAGGTATCCCAGTATAGCTGGTAGAGAAGAGACGAATCCCCTGAAAGGGTCACAAGGCTATGTATCACCGTCAGGGGCTGCTTATGTTGCGCCAACATTCACAGAGGGCAACCATTGCAACCTTCCTGTTTAAAAAAAAAAAACCTTGGATCACAGCTAGCTTTAGTGAAGCATTGAAAATAAAAGCTAGTTGCTGATTGGTTGCCATGTTCGTCTGCTCCATTCTTGGTAATTTCCTCCTTTGTGTTTAGAAGCCTCTGAAGGAAGACTTTATTTTTTAGCATATATTTTTTTTTTCAATGCATCAAAAAACGTGAAACGCTGGTAAATGACATTTTTGAACATTTGTCACCGTTTATAGCGTTACACGTCTCTTAGAAACCCACTAGTTTTTGTGTTTTGTTTTTTTTTACTGCTCAAAAACGCCACTGCCCAAAACTGCTAACGCCTATGTGTGCATGGACACATAGGATAACATGTCTTGTAAAGTTTAAATCTTCTAGAGCAGATAAAATAACTGCACTAAGGTAGATTTAGCGTGTGGCTCAGTGGAATGGACATCTCATGCTGGCTTGCTTCCAGGTTGATTAGTGGAAAATTGATACTGAGATCCTGTCTGTACATTACATCAGTCTTTCTACTTGTATCCATGATCCCTGGTCCTCGTTTTGGCTTAAGCTCCTATTCTCACTACTCACTTCTATTTCAGAGTAAACAAGTAATCACTCCAGAGCCTAAGAAAGAGATTCCACAAGAAACCTCAAGAGAAAATGGCCTCTTACCTGGATGATGATGACCAGGATATTTTTGCAGGTACACTGTTGTGTTTATTGCATCTCGTGTGCATTTTATAGTCACTGTGTTAACAGTCTTTCCTGTCCTGCAGAATCTACGTCAAGCTGTCAGTGGACAATTCTCAAAGTACTCAGAAGGAGGAGCCTCAACTCACAAACCCTATGCTCATTGCAGCGGCCCTCTGCACCCCCAAAGCAGAAGTCATTTGAAGAGGTAAATTAGGTGGAGAAACAACAAAACCTGTAATTTTTTATAAACTTTTATAACTTTAAAAAGGAGTCTGAAAGATAACTGTTCCACCCCCTTCAAGCCATCAAGGAACTGTGTCTAGTTTTCTGCTTCAATTTCAAAGAAACAATTAGGGCTGTAACTAACCATTATTTTCATAATCGACTAGTTGCCGATTTATTGCTCGATTTTAATCGGTTAATTACCTTTTAAAAAAAAAAAAAGTGTGGTGTATAATTTAGTTAATATGTAAAGTTTAAAAAAAGGCAATTTATTCTTAATATCTCTATGCAGTGGTTAAATATAAATAACCAATTCTATGGTTAGGCAGGAAAATCTCTAATCCACTCTGAGAATAACTGACAGATTAGATATACTGTATAATATCCGATATCATTATTAAAATATTAAAAAATCTTCTTGGTGAAAGGAATTTTCAGACAGTGTATGTGGTTTTTCTTCAAAAATTACGTTCATTTATTAAACTGAATGTTAAGCAAGTTGAAAATTCCAGCGAATGTACAAAGATTTTTCGTATTAATAATTCTTGTCTGGAAAATTGAACCGTCTGGCCAGAATAAAGCTCAGTACACACCTATGCATTTTGCTTTTGATCTGTATCTACAGTGTTTTGCTGTGCGTTTTGATTATTGCGCACGTGATTTGGCTGCGATTTGTGCGTTTGCATTTTTTTTTATGTTTTTTTTTTTTTTTTTGCCAATTTGTTGTTGGGCAGACTAAAAAACACACATTGCTGCAAAAACGCATTACGTGCTTTTCTGCAGCTTCTCCATTGAAGTATATTGAACCAAAAAAAGTCCCTGATCCTTTCCAAATAACGCGGCAGCTGTAAAAAGCATAGGTGTGAACGTGTCCATAGGAAATCATGTTAAGTTAACTGTAGTGCGTTTCTGCAATAAAAACGCATGGGTGTGAGCCAGGCCTAAGACTTTTAGTAACATAATGGGGTTAAAAATAAAAATTGGCCCTTTATAGTAAGAGCAAATAATCGCTACTGTAAGGGGTTCATTTTTTTTACTGTGGAACAGTGAAAGTAATATTTACAGTAGCGATTATTTGCTTTTTGTACTATAAAGGGACATTTTTTAGTTTATTTAACCCCATTATGTTACTGGCCGATTAATAATTATGAAAATGGTAATCGATTAATTTCATAAACGATTTGTCAATTTTAATCGATTCGTTTTCTCGGCCCTAAAAACGATCAAACATGCTGGTAAATCTGTAACTAATCTTGGGACTATGTCCTCATGCAAGAGAATCTGTCATTAAACAAAAGTAAGGAGAACCTCCAAATGAAGAGGGAGCTATTAAAAGGGAGAAAACTCTTGTCACCAACCCACTCACTAAATAAAGTGGGTCTCTATGGCCAAAAAACAATTACACATGGCAGAAAGAAAAAATTGCCTTATAGACCATGTCTGCGAGCCTCCGGGAGGCTCATAGACCTGTTCCTTTAGGCATTTTTTTCTTTCTGTCATTAATCGCTTGACCTCCAAAAGATTTACCCCCCCTTCATAACCAGGTCACCTTTTGCGACACAGCACTGCATTACTTTAACTGACAATTGTGCGGTTGTGCAACGATGTACTTAAATAAAATTGATGTTGTGTTTTTTTTTTTTTTTTTTTTTTTACACAAATGGAGCTTTCTTTTGGTGGTATTTAATCACTTTTTTGTTCAACGTTTAACTTTCTGCTATACAACATATCCAATAAATGAATTGGGGGAAAAACATAAAATGTCTTCGTTAATTTAGACTAATATCTCTATTCTTCTTGGTTTACACAAACTTTATAGCAATTACAAACTATGGGATATATAGTTTGTATACTAATATACTGTCTTTGTGATCGGTGGGTGCCGACAGACATCGAGTGCCTAGCATTCACAGATCGGCTTCTGCTGTGAATAATCGCTGCAGAAGCTGTGTGCCACCTGCAGGTGTGAGTGCGTTATCACACGTATATATTGGTGATCCGCACACAGCTGCCGCCCTGTAGCAGTGAAACTGCTATGAGGCAGTAAGTGGTTAAAAGAATACCTGCATGTAAAAAATACAGGCACTTGGGTGTCTCTAATTTTACATAACATGCTTTTACATTACATGATTTTACATAACTGAACACCAGGCCATAATAACAGGCAAAGCTTCGACACTTCCAATAGTACCAAAGCTTGCTTGCTTGCCCCTCACTGTTTCCCGTCCATCATGATCAATGTGTGGGAGAAGGAGGTAGTGTTCAGAGCTATGACTGTCAGAAAAGCCCAGTATTAGTAGGCCATAAAAGTAGGTTATTGGATGCTGATGAAGGTATATACAATACTTCTAGGCGTCCACAACTTTATATTTTCTTTTTAAAGCGGAGTTCCAGCATTTTTTTAAGTTAAAAGTCTGCAGCTAGAAAAAGCATAGCTGCTGGCTTTTAATAAACACAGTTACCTGCTCCATTGTCCAGCGACGTACCGCCCGGGGCTCCGCTCCTCTCTCCCCCCTCCGCTGGCACCTCCATTCTAACTGTGGGCACCCGGCCGTGACAGCTTTCGGCTTCACAGCCGGGCACTCACTGCGCATTCGCGAGCTGTGCTCTGAGAGTGGTCAGGCGATCACCTGGGACCTGTCATGTGTCCCAGGTGATCGCCTACAGGGAGGGGGCCGCTGTAGGCGATATGACGTATCGCCTAAGCGATCCCTGGGTGGAAGGAGGAAGTCCCAAATGTGGCATGTAATGGGGCGAGGAGTGGTTTAAGCGGAAGTTCCACTTTTGGGTGGAACTCCGCTTTAAGTTGGTCGTAAGTGCATGTAAATTAAATGATTTATTTATTTGTGGTTCTTAGTTAGAAGAAGAGGAGGAAGGAGGAAGAAGAAGAGGAGGACCAGTTTGAGCTTAACATCAATATCACAGACCCTGAGAAGATTGGTAAGCGTTTTTTTCAGAATGACTAATTATATTCTGTGTAACATGTGGTTAAATCTTGTATCCTCCTGAGATGTTAGGCAGCCTTCTTTCCAGCAGCACTTGGTAAACAGAAATGTTCAGCCTCTGTCTTTCAGTGTTTTGACATTTTGTTTTTTGCAGCCTTACCTTGTTTGCTTCAGTCATTCTGCATGTAAATGTTCTGAAAAATATAAATACAGTAAGACCTTGGATTGCGAGCATAATTTGTTCCAGAAACATGCTTGTAATCCAAAGCACTTGTATATCAAAGCAAATTTTCCCCATAAAAAATTTATGGAAACGCAAATGATTCCTTCCATAACCATTTCTTATAGGTCCTTCAGTATATAGTCCATATAAAAAGAATATAGCAATGTAACCATACAATGTCCATCCGCTAGGGGATTAGAAGCAAAATCCAGAAGTAGTTACAAGGTATAAAAGAAGAGAGGCACCTCCAAGTGTAGCAATATGTTGCTAAATGTTGTACCTTCATTAACCACTTAAGACCTGGACCTTTAGGCAGGTAAAGGACCTGGCCAGGTTTTGCGATTCGGCACTGTGTCGCTTTAACTGACAATTGCGCGGTCGTGCAACGTGGCTCCCAAACAAAATTGGTGTCCTTTTTTTTCCCACAAATAGAGCTTTCTTTTGGTGGTATTTGATCACCTCTGCGGTATTTATTTTTTGCGCTATAAACAAAAATAGAGCGACAATTTTAAAAAAATTCTATATTTTTTACTTTTTGCTATAATAAATATCCCCAAAAATATATAAAAAAAAAGTTTTAGTTTAGGCCGATACATATTCTTCTACCCATTTTTGGTAAAAAAAAATCGTAATAAGCGTTTATCGATTTGGTTTACGCAAAATTTATAGCGTTTACAAAATAGGGGATAGTTTTATTGCATTTTTTTTAATTTATTTAGTTATTTTTACTACTAATGGCTGCGATCAGCATTTTTTTGTGCATGCGACAATTTTGACACACATCGGACAATTTTGACACACATCGGACAATTTTGACACACATCGGACAATTTTGACACACATCGGACAATTTTGACACACATCGGACAATTTTGACACACATCGGACAATTTTGACACACATCGGACAATTTTGACACACATCGGCCAATTTTGACACACATCGGCCAATTTTGACACACATCGGCCAATTTTGACACACATCGGCCAATTTTGACACACATCGGCCAATTTTGACACACATCGGCCAATTTTGACACACATCGGCCAATTTTGACACACATCGGCCAATTTTGACACACATCGGCCAATTTTGACACACATCGGCCAATTTTGACACACACATCGGCCAATTTTGACACACATCGGCCAATTTTGACACACATCGGCCAATTTTGACACACATCGGCCAATTTTGACACACATCGGCCAATTTTGACACACATCGGCCAATTTTTGACACACATCGGCCAATTTTGACACACATCGGCCAATTTTGACACACATCGGCCAATTTTGACACACATCGGCCAATTTTGACACACATCGGCCAATTTTGACACACATCGGCCAATTTTGACACACATCGGCCAATTTTGACACACATCGGCCAATTTTTTTTGACACACATCGGACAATTTTGACACACATCGGACAATTTTGACACATTTTTGGGACCATTGTCGTTTTCACAGCAAAAAAATGCATTGTTTACTGTGAAAATGACAATTGTAGTTTGGGAGTTAACCACTAGGGGGCGCTGAAGGAGTTAAGTGTGACTTTATCTGTGTTTCTAACTGTAGGGGGGGTGGGGCTGGACGTGTGACGTCATTGATTGTGTTTCCCTATATCGGGAACATGCGATCAATGACCGCACCACAGTGAAGAACTGGGAAGCTGTGTTTACACACAGCTCTCCCCGTTCTTCAGCTCGGAGGACCGATCACGGGACTCCAGCGGCGATCGGGTCACAGAGCTTCGGACCGGGGCACGCACCTTCAACCCACAGCTGGGCACTTAGAGGACGTACAGGTACGTGCTTGTGCCCAGTCGTGCAATTCTGCCGACGTATATCTGCAGGAGGTGGTGTTCTTAAATGGTTAAATGTAACCATTAGGGATGAGCTCTGGTGTGTCGCACACTCCACGTGCAGAGCCCACCAGGAAGTCGGCACGGCGCTGCGCTAATCGCAGCAGGGAGACATTGTCCCGATGCTCAGCTGCAGAGATGGGGAAATGTCTCACTTCCTGCAAATAGCGCAGCGCCATGCCGTCCTTCTGGCGGGCTCTGCACGTGGAGTGTGCGAACACGTGTAACCATATTGCTACACTTAGAGGCGCCTCTCTTCTCTTTTATACTCGGTTGTGATATGACGCTACTTTTGTATATCAAGGCAAAATGTATTAAACATTTTTGCTTGTCTTACAAAACGCTCTTAAACCAAGGTTTTATTTTAAAGGCATATAATGTGAAAATGCAATATTTTACAGCATAATGGCTAAGAAGGCACAGCTAATAAACAGCTCTACTGATATTATTTAATTTTTATTTTTTAACAAGAGAACTGAAATTTTAATAAATGTTTGATACTTGAAAAGATTACTGTGCTAGAGTAATAACTGCAAATTTTATCCTCAGGTGATGGAATGAATGCATATGTAGCTTATCAAGTTTCAACCCGGGTAAGCAGCAGAATTTTTTTTAAATGACACAATTCTTTATTGTTGTGTTTTTTTCCAAATTGAGCTTATGTTGAGCTTGTTTTTTTACTCGCCACTTTTTTATTTTTGTATTCATTCATCATTTGTTCAAATTATTTGAATAATGTATACTTTTGTATCTTTAACCTTTACTATGTGAACCTTGCACTTTTATTGTTTACTTGCACAGGCATCTTCAGTTACTGTAAGGCTGTAAAAACGCATATGCATTTTTGACATGGTTTTTACTGCATTTCCAGTGCATTTTGCACCTGTGAAAAAGAACGTGACTCAAAACCTGCAGCAAGCAGGGCTTTGAATAACGCAACAGACCCACAACTTACCAATGTGAACAGCTCCATAGGATTTAATGGCCATGCATTTTTATTCCACTTTTTTTTTTTAACACACAAACGGAAGAAAAAACTGATCAGTGTAAAAACAGCCTGAAACTTCATTTGTAAAATGGGCAGTTGAGCAGTTTGTAACATTATTAATCTGAGTAATCACAGATGTGCATTTGACTTCCAATACAGTTTTATTTTATTTTTTCCCATTACTATACCAGACCAATTTACCAATGTTTCGGAGCAAAAATTTTACTGTGAAGAGAAGGTTCAGTGACTTCTTGGGCCTGTATGAGAAGCTGTCAGAGAAGCATTGCCAGAGTGGGTTCATTGTCGCTCCACCTCCTGAGAAAAGCCTCATAGGTAGGTAGTGGACACTGGAGAACATTGTGTTTATAATACTAATGTTTTTAGATTTAACAAAAAATTTACATCTTGG